>CAUYRT010070696.1:0-117679 GCA_963574885.1 Lepilemur ruficaudatus
CCAAGCAAACAGGAAAAAAAGGAACCTCCAGGAAGCAGAAAGTATGTAGTAAGAAGAATGTTTCAGGCACATCAGAAAGGCTTTTATCATCTTAGTGAGATAAGAAATTGCATTATATTCAGGATGCTGTTAAAGAAAAAAGAATAGAAAAGAGCACTTAGGCTGGCACTGTGGCTCACACCTGTAATCCTAGCACTCTGAGAGGCCGAGGCGGGAGGATCGCTCAAGGTCAGGAGTTCTAAACCAGCCTGAGCAAGAGCGAGACCCTGTCTCTACTAAAAATAGAAAGAAATTAATCAGCCAACCAAAAATATGTAGAAAAATTAGCCGGGCATGGTGGTGCACGCCTGTAGTCCCAGTTACTCAGGAGGCTCAGGCAGGAGGATTGCTTGAGCCCAGGAGTTTGAGGTTGCTGTGAGCTAGGCTGACACCACAGCACTCTAGCCCGGGCAAAAGAGTGAGACTCTGTCTCAAAAAAAAGAAAAAAGAAATGTGAACCTCCCCCAGACTACAGCTTTGGGGATCTCCCAAGCTCAAGTCAATTCCTGAACCATCCTCTGCCATAATCCAGAACAGAATCATCTAACATTGGTGTCCTTTTGGCCTGAGCACCAACATCACTGGAGGTTTCCTTCGTACGAGGAAACAGCCTGGGTTGTTATCAAAATGACCAAAAACTAAGAAGGCTGGGCAAGGCAAACCCATTATCTTGAGAGCTCAGTTTCCTTATGTGTAAAACAGAGTGGAAGGAAATAAAGGCATTGACCACCTCACAGTTGTTCTTAAGTTTAACTGAGATAAGAATTGTTAAAGTGGTTTGTAAATAATGGAGGCTATAAAATGACCTAGTTCACAGGGGAAGGCCAAGGGCGTAGAGTGATGGGCAGGAGAGACTGTGGGGTCATTTGGACAGGACTCCTCCCAGATCCCTCCTCCCCCTTCTCCCTCTGTTCAGCCTGAGCACCAGCAGAAGGGCAGCCTGCAGGTCCATTGCTGGGTATGAGTAAAACTCAGGATTTCTGTGTTGGGGGTTTTATTATAATTTTTTTTAATTGACATGCTTTCCAAAAGCTGATCTTCTATATGACTGCAGTCAGCCCTCCGAATCTGTGGGTTCTGTGTCTGTGAAGATTCAGCCAACTGCAGATCAAAAGTATTCATGGAAAAAATGCCACAAAGTTCTGTAACTTTGGTAAAGGTCTGAAAAAGGGCAAAATGTATTACGAGTTGTCCCTTTAAAAACCCCCACCCTTTTTGGGAATTAAAATCTGCATTCCTGCCTGGGATCAGTAATCAAAAGGGTAGAAAAATGTTCTTTGTTTTCTAGTATCTTAAACCACAGAAGATGGTTAAACAGAGTTGTCTGGAGGTCACAAGATCATCTTCACTGGAGATAAAATCGACAAAAAACACCAACCACAGTTAAACAACATAGCCCAAAGACTGGTCACATAGACCCAAGCCCAACCTCTGAAAACCTCCCTTTAAAAAGCCCTGTATTTCTGCTTAAAGGTATAGGACAGTGGCTTTTTGAGATGCTAGGCTGCCACCCTCCTCATTTGTTGGCAAATTAATAAACTTCTCTTTCCTTTTCCTCAAATCACTTGACCTCGTTCTTTGTTTTCACTGATTCCGCTGATTCAGCCTTGGGGACAAGTACCAAAGTTTCAGTATCAGTTCCAAAAAGTGAAACTTGAATTCACTGCATGCCAAGTACTACACGGGTCCTCACGAATAAAGTGACGAGTAGGCATTGTGTTAGGTGTTGCAAGATGTGCACAGGTTATAGGCAAACACTATGCCATTTTACGTAAAGGACATGAGCATTGGTGGATTCGGGTATGGGGGGGTGCACTGGAACCAATCCCCCATGGACATCCAGGAACACTGCATTTTGGCCTTGATGTCACCATGAAAAGGACTCCAAAACAACAACACACATACACACACTCACACATTCACACCCCTCAAATCATTATTTATAAATGGAAAAGAATTTCTGATGAAGGCCATTGATACTCATTCCATATAGGGTTTTGCTTGTTTGTTTGTAATGCAGAACCATTAGTTTCTTGTTTTGTAGAGTTTGAATCACTAGAAAAGCTATTACTGGGCAGATAAGGATGGAGTTGGCAGCCTGACTTCACAAGGCAGGGCTAAACATTTGCATTTCCTAGCTTTTGTCTGCTTAAGTTCAGAAACTAAAGTCCTCATCAACAAGCTTTTTACATTTGAATAGATTACAAAGTGTTTATAGGTCTGAGTCCCTCCAAGACAGTAGTTAATTGGCCTCGCAAACAACAGCGAGAGAGTCTCATTATCCTGATTTAACAAAGGAAGACACTTCATCCGGAGAAGTTAAGGGACTGGATCCAGGCCCTAGCGCTGAGTCTAATCATCACTGTCATCAGCATCATTATCATCGTCACTAATTTTTAACATGCTAGGAGGGCACTCCAACAATCTGTCCTTGTCCTCCAGCAGCTCATAGATTAATAGGCCTTTGATGTAACCATTTCTCAAAGAGCTAAGTAGGTAATAAAACATAAATGCTTATTGAAAGTAATACTCGTACCTCAGGCCTCCTTCTCCATCAGAAGGAGTCCAAGGAACCAAATCCAAAACCAGGGGCGGTCACCTCTCTGCTGAATATCTCAGTTTCCCCATCAGTAGTAAAGAATTCGTACCACCTGTCAGTGTCTGCTTTCCTAAGGATCAGCTGGGATATTTATTAAACTCCCAGATTCCCGGGCCCCTGCACTGCAAGCCTGGGGTGGCCAGGATCAGAGTCCATGGGAATTGCTATTTTAACTAAGGATGCAATAGAGGTCAGGACAAAAGCTTTGGGGCTAAATGTGTCCGAGGCATTGTCATTGTTCAATGTGGCCCTCACAGCTGCTGACCCAGAAACAGGGCTTATTTTTAGAAATTTGGACAAACCCACGGCCTGACAGATCACTTTTCTCTATAGTACAAAGAATCGAGTTGAACTAAGAACCTTGAACAAACAGTAACATGGTCACGTAATTAGGACCTTTTTCCGCAGGGCACGGCCTGCCCAAGAGCAGTCAGAGGGGCATAATGACGAGGAACAGCCCAAGCCTCGGCGTTAGGTGACCTTGGACAAGTTACTTACCTTCCCTGAGCCCCAGTTTCCTCATCTGTGAAGTGAAAATAATATGCAACATGGATAAACCTTGGAAATATGATGTTAAGTGAAAGAAGCCAGACACAAAGCATCGCATGTTATATGATTCCATTCATATAAAATGTCCAGAGTAGACAAATCCACAGAGAAACAAAGGAGATCAGTGGTTGCAAGGGCTGGGGGATGGAGGAATGGGGGGTGACTACTTAATAGGCAGGAGTTCCCTTTGGGGTGATGAAGATGCTCTAGAACTGGATAGGTCTAATGGCCGTACAGCATTGTGAATGTACTAAATGCCATTAAATTATCTACTTTAAAATGGTTAAAATGATTAATTTTCTGTGCATTTTACCACAGTTGTGTTTGTTTGTTTGTTTATGCAACTTACAATAAATAGCCTCCACTCTGTCTCCCCACCAGGCACTAAGAGAGTAAGGACCCAGCAGTGGTGAGTGATTTTTGGCTGGTGCAGGCTGGAGCTAGAGTATCCTCCACCTCACAAGCATCTTAGAACCAGACTGATTGCTTGTGTGCCCATGAGAAAGTCTCCTTCCATAAGCAGATTCTGCACATGTAGTTGCTTTACTTCATTCATTCTTATTTTTTTTAGTAGAGGGCGACTTACTCTGTCACCCAGGCTACAGTGCAATATCATAACCATAGCTCACTGCAGCCTCTGCAGCCTCAAACTCCTGAGCTCAAGTAATACTCCTGCCTCAACCTCCCAAGTAGCTGGGACTACAGGTACACATCACCATGCCTGGCTAACTTTAAAAAAAATTTTGTAGAGACGGGGTCTTGCTATGTTGCCCAGGTTGATCTCAAACTCCTGGCCTCAAGCAATCCCCATTGGCCCATTCTGTTAATTTTTTAAACTGCTGTGAAGGAAACTAAGCATCTCAGAGCTTGTAAGTGGCATGGCTACGTTTGAATCCAATTCAGTCTGAGACCAAACCCTGGGCTTTTTCTATAATAATATGCTATATCCCAAGAGACAAGACATTAATTTTTATAAATACCCATTTATTTTATATACTCTTTACACTTTACTAAACACTTCATATTTATTCTCATAATAACCCTGTGGAACAGGTGTTATCTCCATTTTATAGATGAGGCAAAAGTGTCACAGCTGGTAACTGGCCCAGTCCCCTGAGCTTACTCCTCTTCTCTCTCTCAAACCAGTTCCCATGCAGAGTAATTATCTCACAAACAGAAATAGGGTAGGTCCTGGGAGAACTTTCCAGAGATCAAGGGTGTGAGAAAATAAAGCCTTTGTTTTGGGTTTGCTTTGTTTTTGTAAACCCTGGATTGCTAGCCAAATATTTTCCCATCAGATATGGAAATACTGTCCCCGCCCCAACCTACCCCTACTGCCTCCCAGGTCCCTAACTGAACATTAGCTCAGTTAAATCCATGTTTTACTCCTAAGAAAAAGTCCAGGGAAGGAAGGGTGTCTGATGCCTCTAGCAGCTGATAAAGAACAGACAAAAAAAAAAAAAAAAAGACAATAGATAAGAAATTCATGGGAACGTGATGTATTAAGACTTTGTTCATTAAGCTAATACTTATTGAGCATCTACTATGCCCCAAGTATGATTCTAGGCAGATATAGGATACGGTGTTAAAAAGATGGATACCTGACTTCTGATCTTGTGCACCTTGTAATCAAAAATGCAGTATTACCTAAACCTGAGGCATCCCCTTAAGAGAGATTTTAAAAATATAGATTCCAGGGTCCTGACTCCAGAGAGTTTAAGTGGAGCCCAGCAATCTGGATTTTTGAAAAGCTTTCTCAGTGATTTGAAAGAAGAGCCAAGTCTGAGAACCAGGCCTAGGCCTTCGCGTGCTTGCCCAGTCATAAGAGGCACACGGGAGTACTTGTTAAGCCTGTAGGTAGATTTCCAGGCCTTTGTCCTAGGATGGTGCCCTGGAATCAGAATGTTTAATGAGCACATTAGATAATTCTTGGGCTCGAGCATATTTGGGAAACACTGATCTAGTAGTCTTAGGAACATCATGTACAACCCAAATCTCATCCCTCAAGCCCTAATCATTTCACACACGAACAGTCCCACAAGACAGTTTGGTTCCCTCATCATAGAATGAAACCAGTTGCCTATGTCAAATGCCACCATTGAGGGAGCAGTCCATTCTCATGAGATTCTGCCCCCGTCAGCAAAAATTCAGTAAGAAAGATGACACGCCATGTATGCGTTTGTACTATAAACCGTAACCATCAAATCCACTTGCACAAACTCTGACTTCAAAGACATTGTGTTTCTGTGCTAAAACCTTCAGTGCCAAGTTAACCAGAAGACATTTCTCTTGTAAAGCCATGAACCTGTGTATACCTCTAATGGCTTATAAATAAATAATGGACATAAAAATAGCAATAATGAACTTGGAAAATACTAGCTAATTTCCACCATAATAAAAATACCCAGGGATCTGTAACAATTGAAGGACTGATGCCAGCCTCCCTAATAAGCACACCAAACATATTATTCCACATGTGAGTGTAATTTCTAAATTGCAGTGTATAATTCAGTAGGGTGTATGCTCTCTGAACGGCAAAGAAGTATTTATATGAGTGCTATTACTCAGCTGCATCATTCCCTGATGAGAAAAATCAAAGGAATTATTGGAAAATGTATTCACTGAGGCCCAGGAGCAGAACGTTTCAGAAAAAGGCTATCATTAATCTTTATGCAGTTGCAGAGATAAACCAGTGCTCCACGCCACATGAAGCGTGCAGAGGTGTGAGCCTTTGTGCGAGTGGCCTCGCTCCTTACGCCCCCCACCCGGTAGTTGAGAGAGCTGCCACTGCTCTGCATCTGTGCCCCGGCAGAGCCTGCACGAAGGCTGGCCACTGAGTGACACTGGGGACTGCGGGGAAAGTGGCTGCGGATGAATGGATCACCACACACCAGACAACTTTCCAAAACCCGAATCTGATCCCATGGATTATAATCATTGGCAGCCACCATCTAAGCTCCTAATTTGGCATAAGGGATCCTCCGAACAACAGCCCTGCTCCCTCTGCGGCTGCATTCCTAGCCTTTTCTCCCCTCCCGCTTTCTACTTCCTCACTTTGCGTCTTATACTCCAACAGTTTGAGTGTTTCGAGTTTTCTAAGTGGCTTCAAGTGGGGGCAATTTTGCACACACACACACACCCCCAGCGGACATTCAGAAACTCTGAAGACATTTGTGATTGTGCTGCAAGCATCTAGCAGGTAGCGGATGCTGCTGAACATCCTATAGTGCACAGGACAGACCTCCATAAAAAAGAATAATCCAGTCCCAAATGTCGACAGCGCCACTTTGGAGAAACTCTTCCTTGAAAATTGCACTTATGGCCCCAAATCTTTACCCATCCCTACATCCATACCTTAAGCCATGTCCTTCTGCAGTGTTCTCTCATCACGGGCAGGGCTGTATCCCCACCCCTTGATTCTGGGCTCATCTATGTGACTTGCTTTGGCCAAGAGAATGTGGCAAATGACAGCACACGTCTCTACTTGTTGTCTCGCACCTCTGCTGGTGCCATGACAAAGACACGCGAGTGGTCTGGTACCAGGAAGAGGATGAGTGACACATGGAATGGAGCCAACCAATAACTAAGCTCAGCCTAAATCTGCCAATACACAGGCAAACTCATGAGAAGTTATTGTGATAAGCCATGGAGTTGGGGGGCTATTTGTTATGCAGTCATTCCTGATTACTACACCACAATGCTGCTTCGTGCGTTTGTACATGCTGTTCCCTGTGCTCAAAAGGGCTCCCTACTCTCTCTCTCACTCTATCTTACTTGGAAAACTGTTCTTAATCTCTCAAAACCCAACTTAGAGATCTCCTTTTCTGGAAATTTTTCTTGGTCTCCCTGCAGAAAAGTAATCAGTCCCTCCTCTTCTACATGCTTCCACTGTTGCACTGTCGTGTTTGTATTAACTTGTCTTTATCTCTCGGTAGATAGCAAATTCTTTGAGAGCAGAGACTTTGTCTCAGCTCTCTGGCTCCAGGACAGCACAGCAATTAGAGTAGACACTCAGGAAATATTTGTAGAATGCAAAGGGGTGGACTAGACGTTGGGGGAAGATGATTGGCAAAGACATGTATCAGCTTTGGCTCTCGCACTGGAATGGTGCCTGGAACATGGCCCAATCCCTGTGACAAAAGGGACTGTTGGCTCCAGCCTGTGCGCTGGGTTTCCCTGCCAATCAAAGTCATCCTGGAGAGCAACGCACTCTGCCATTACTGCTTAGCACAATGACACTGCTTAGAGGAGAGCCTTACCTTCAGGAAATTCCAATGAGCCTGTTTGATTGTTACCCTCCAACAGTAATGACTCCCATCGGATTAAACAGAGTGTAAAGTAATTGCTAAAACATCCCCTGCCGTGGACAGAGAAGGCTGCACAAGAGGGAATCGTCACTCACGGAAACAAAGTGCGTCGTTGGAAGTTTACAGAGTAGGAAGAGGCAGCCATGGGAGGAAAGGTACAAGGCGATGCAGAGGGATGAGTCCAGACTTGGGAAAGACCAGCTCAGGTTGAAATCCCAGCCACACCTCGGGTCGCTTCATGCCTCTAAATCTTGGTTTGCTCATCTGTAAAATAGGGATATAAAACACTTCTCTTCTAAAGGTTATCGTGATAAGGAAAGAAAAAATGCATGTGAAAATGCCTGGTGCAAAGAAGGGGCTTGGTGATTTCAGTTCCCTTTCTTCCTGCAGAAATTTGGAGGAGAAACATATCAGAACACATCAGTATGTCAAAATTAAGGGACCCAGCCAAGAAAACATAAGCTCCAAATAGTCTTACAAAAAACTGAGTAGGAAACAATGCAGTAAGGCTTGGAGGTTGTTAGAACCCTCCTTGCCATCCACATGGCTGGATTCTGGCTGGGAGTCAGTAACTGGCAACCATCCCCCTCTCTCTCTCTTGCAATGATGCCTTCATGAACTGGTGACCTGTGCAGTCACATGGGACCCGCGCTTAGAAGGACTTTGTGCTTGGTTTAATATTCTGCAATCACTGTCTTGAAACTCTCTAGAAATTTTGAACAAGGAGTACCAGATTTTTACTTTGCCCTTGGCCTTGCAATTATAAAGCCAGCCCTGCTCTCTTGTTCTTCATTCCCTACAGATAAGGGACAGGGTAGCTTTTCTCGAGGAACTCCATCTGCTAAAAAAAAAAAAAGCATGTACCTCACAGGGCTCAGCCCATTGGGAAATTCTAGCCTGAAAGTTTTTGGAGCCATCACTACTACACAAAATTCTCTGGGGCAGGACCCTCAGATATGGGGGTGGGGGAAGACAGAGAATCCTGCAGACTAGAACGGTTAGACAGGGTTCCTTCAGCTACAAGTAAAGAATATGGAGCCAATAGAGACACTTAATTATTTCATCTAACTAGAAATCTGGAGAGAAGCCCCTCCTGGGCGATTCAGCATCTGCGCAACTCTCCTTGTCTTGACGTCATGATCACAGCAAGGCTGCAGCCGTTCTAAACACCAGATCTTTGCGCAAGACCACCCAGAGAAGGAAGGGAAGAAAAGGGCTCTCTATTTTTATTAGTAGAGAACATCTTTTCCAGAAGTTGCCCAGCAGAGTGCCCTTTTGCTCTCATTATCCAGAACTGGAACACAGGGCCACAGCTAGCTGCAAGGGAGGCTGCTAGGTAAGGTCTGCCATTGTGGAGTGGGGTAACAGTGACCACCTTATGTGATCTAAACAAAAGTGGGCTCTGTTATCAAGGAGGAAGGAGGAATGGCCAAGTTAGTGGCCTTGGATTTGTGCCCTCCCATCCCCATAGGTGTTCCCCTTCTAAGGAGCTGATGGAAGTCTGCCTCTACGTGGCTTGTGGCACTCTCTGTTCATTGCTGCCCAAAGGCCCTCTGGGAAGGGGCTTGCAGGGGAAGATAAGGATAGTTCAACATCTCATGAAGACAGCTCAACATGAAGGTCTTAGGCCACCAGTATCAGAAACATCGGGGAGATGGGGTTGGTAAAAAATGCAGAATCCTGGGCCCTATCTGTGCAGATGTAGACTTAGTAGGTCAGGGGACAGGGCAGAAATCTGCATTTTTAGCACACACTCCAAGCGATTCTTATGCACACTAAAGTGAGGAGCACTGTGTCACTCTTGCTAATACTCGTGCAATTATAAAATACATGAGACTGTTCTTTCTGTATTCCTGTAGACCTAGCCCCCATACCACAAATGGCACATAATAAGTGCTCAAATATTTATTCAGCAAACGATCTTTATAAAAAGAACATTGGTTACAGTAATAATTTATCAGTACAGTTACAATTTATTGAGCACCTATTTATTAACTTCTCACATGGTTTCTAATCCTCTCCAAATTCCTCCAGGATGGGCAGAATTGTGTGTACTTTACAAATGATGAAACTGAGGTTCATTAAGGTCTTGGTAGGCAGAGGCAGAGGCAGGAACCTAGATCCAACTGACTCTAAACATTGTGCCTTTTCCACTACAGACAGTAGTGCTAGTGAATGTTCCCCTATTGACACACTTTCATGAGTTCAGTTCCCAGGGTCCTACCTGAAGTTTCTCTTACCTTTCCCAGACAGCTGGGTCACATGTCTAAGTACTCTAAAGTTGATTTCAGCCCCACCCCCACCATGAGTCACCTGTCTTAAAATGTCGTCTCAGATTTGTTCTTTCCCCACTGACTTCCCCATTCTGACTTTTTGATTAACTCCAAATTCTCTAGCCAATTGCCCATGTTTCAGGTTAGATTCTGATAAAACAATCCTTTACAGAACATCTGCTACATGACAAACACCATTCTAAACGCCTTTACAAACGTTGGAGTAGGAAATGAGGACGAGGCTCAGGAATAACAAGTAATATTGCTATGGTGTTCCACACTTTGCAAAACACATCCACAACCATTGTATAATTTAATCCCTGCAATAGCAGTGCAAGGAACATATGGATATTAGGACAATTTTGGATGCAAGTAAATGCAAATTAACTGGACCTAGCTTAGTAGAGGACTATCTTAACAGAACCAATATGACAGGAATGTAGCAGATCATCAAGAAGACAAATGGTATCAGAAACTGATTTCCATGAAAACCCTCCCTTTATCTCTCATCTCAGTTTCAATCCTCCCTCTCTCGCGCACGCTCTCTCTCTCTCTCTCTTTTTCCAGATCATTTTTCTCTGCTTTCCCAGCCCATCTGGCCCAAAATATGGCCAACAGCAATGCTATGGTTTGGAAGTTTGTCCCCAAACCTCATGTTGAAATTTGATCCCCACCTGGGAAGTGTGTAGATCATGAGGGCAGATCCCTCATGCATAGATGAATGCCCTGGGGTGGAGGGGAGTGAGCTCTCACTCTGTTAATCCCACAAGAGCTGGTTGGTAAAGAGAGCCTGGCACCTCCCCCAGTGCTTCCTCTCTCGCCTTGTGATCTCCATGCAGCCGACTCCCCTTAACCTTCCACCATGAGTGGAAGCAACCTGAGGCCCTCACCAGCTACAGGGGCCCAATTTGAACTTTCCAGCCATCAGAATTTTGAACCAAATAAGACTTTTTTCTTCATAAATGACCCAGCCTCAGGTGTTTCTTTCTAGCAACACAAAACAAATGAAGACAAGCAGCTCAGGAGTTCACCTGCTGCAGGTCTAGCCACCCAGGCAGAGATCGTGATCTCTCTAACCCACTGTTACAAATTCATAAGGGGAAAATTGGCCAGGCTTGGTCAAGTATCACCCCTGGGCCATTCGGTTGCAGCCACAAGAGTATTAAGTTCAGACACAGTTACCAGGGGCTATTCCTGGTAACCACAGAGGAAAACTCAAGAGGTGTCTATAACAGCATCATCGTCTCAAGCGTGGCAGAGGGGAAAGAGCATGGATTTCATTTTTCACATGGTTCAAATTCTAGCTCTCTCACTGCCAGTTCCATGTTCTTGGGTAATTTCTGCATTTCTCCTGAGGCTCAGTCTCCTCTCCTGTAAAATGGGAACAATGATGTTTACTATATAGGGTTGTAGTAAGGACTAAATGAGATAATTATGTAAAAAACTCAGTTAAATGTTAGTTCTCCCTTCCATAATGTCACAGGTGACACAGTGAGCCTCAGAGGGGTTGAAAACTTGCCACAGGTCCCAAAGCCAGAGGGTAGAAGAACTGAAATTTGAACCCTGGCCTCGCTGATGCCAGGCCTGTGCCACCTCTGTGCTCCAGGGGCCATTGCTCCCCCCAGCACTTTTCTTTGAGCCTTGATGACCTTTAGGTTTTCATGTTAAAATGCAGGGGCCCCTGGGAAAGGTACTACTATGATGAGCCAGCTTTTTCCAGGGGATGTTTGTGCTCCTGGCAAAGGAAGGTCTTGTGGGAACCAAAGGCCTGGTGAGAAACAGAAAGAGTAAGGCTGAGAGGCCCCAAACACATATTTTCCTACTTTGTAACTTGGACTCCAAAAATCACACCCAGAGGAGTCAGGAGAGTAAAACCCAGAGTGTCACCACCTTGAAGGTATTTGTGTTTTCTTTGAGCTGACAGAACAAGAGTAGAAACGTAATACAGAATTGTGTTAAGTCATATTAAATTAGGGCGGTATTCAGATCCTGGCATGGAACTTTAGATAATAACAGTTTATTGATTGCGAATTACGTTCAGTCGGAATTAAGTCTGTCAGCATAAAGCTGGATTTTGGCAATGCGGTTATTTTCAGCAACACAGCTCTTGGATATCAATATCAGTAACACTTACCTTTAGAGAAGAAAAAAATAAACACCAACTACCATGACCCTTAGGAATTAGGAACCTCCCCGCATGAGGCATTAAGCAGGAGGGTCCCACATGTCTGTGGCCCCCAAAACCTGGGGCATTCATCCCCCTGGGGAGGCTATAATGTCGCTGCAGGAGTCTCCCAAATGGTCCAGCCCCAGGCCCACATTTCACTGTGTTCCCAGACTATTTTCTCCCACCATCTGCCTCCACCATTACAAGGAGTAGCAAGAAAACCACAAGTTGTGATTTGTAGAGGTTTAAAGAACCAGTCCCTGAAACATCACTCTTCCCTGAATGTTAAGCCTGGAATTCAACCCTTGATGCTATTAATATATTCACTCATTGGTGGTGTACACCTTCTGTGCAACCCCAGCTGGTGTACTACCGTTCAATCCTGGCATCAACTTTCCGGAGTTAGTGTAGATGCCACAAGTCAAGGGCTCAGTGCTCCACAATAAGACTGTCTTCACTTCAGACATCAGATGCATTCAGGGGCTCTCCAGCCACCCCCACTTCTGACTGACTGGCTACAAATTTGGGGGTCCCATCATGCCCTCAGTTTTGATAACTTGTTATAATGACTCACAGAACTAAAGAAAGTGCTAGACTTATGACTACAGTTTTATTGTAAAGGATATAAATCTGGACTAGCCAAATGAAGAAACATGTAGGGCAAGGTCTGGGAGGGTCTCAAGGGCAGGGGTTCCGTGCCCCTCCCTATGGAATCAGGGCACATCACCCTCCCAGCACAGTGCTGTGTTCACCAACCGAGAAGCTCCACTGAGCTCCAGTGTCCAGAGTTTTTATTAGAATTTCATTATGAAAACACGATTGATTAAATCACTGGTCACATCACTGAGCTCAATCTCCAAGCCTCTTGTTGCCCAGACGTCGGCTGGCTCGAAGTCCTCCACTCACATGGTATTTCTGGTGACCAGCCCCATCGTGAAGCTATCTAGGGACCTACCATGAGTCACCTCATTAGCATAAACACAAGTGTGATCCAAGAGGCCCTTGAATAACAAAAATACTCTTATCACTTGAGAGAAATTCCAAGTGTTTTAGAAGTTCCATACCAGAAACCCAGGACAAAGACCAAATTCTTTATTACGTAATACACATGTGATGCCTTTGCCAGCATAAATACAGCTAAGTAGCCAAGCCACAGAGCCCCTGAGTCTGTCCTTTTCCCTACTTTTTTCTTTTTCTCTTTTTTTTTTTTTTTTTTTTTTTTTTTGAGACAAGGTCTTGCTCTGTCACCCAGGCCAGAGTGCAGTGGCATCATCATAGCTCACTGCAACCTCAAACTCCTAGGCTCAAGCAATCCTCCTGCCTCAGCCTCTCAAGTAACTGAGACTAGAGGCATGTGCCACCACACCCAGCTAATTTTTCTATTTTTTTGTAGAGATGGGGAGGTTTCCCTGTGATTGCCCAGGCTGGTCTCGAACTCCTGGCCTCAAGTGATCCTCCCACCTTAACCTCCCAAACTGCTGGGATTATAGACATGAGCCAGCACACCTGACCTGTCCTTTTCCCTTCTGAGACGAGATACTAAAGGAGCTAGTTACCTTTGGGGTTTTTTTGTTTGGTTGGTTTTTTGTCTGTTTTTTTGAAAAAATACACAAATCATCCAGGGATATTTCTTTTCTTGATATCCTGATCCAAAATCTGGATCACTGACATTTTGTCTGCTTAAATACCAATCTAGGACCTCTCCCCACCTCCAGCCCCAACCTTCTAGTGTCAAACGTATCAGTACCACATATGAACTATTGTCTCAATTACATTATAAACCCAAGGAAATTGTAAAATGGGATACTCATTTTGTATTCTCCACAGCCAGCACCTATTAATCTGTCAAGAACTTACCTGGTGCTCAATAAATATTTGTTCAATTTAATTAGCTGGTTAATCTAAATATTAACTATAATGTATCCAATTCAGAAAACCACAAACACTTAATGAACACTCATTGTAAGCCAAGCTCTTGAGAAATAGCAATGAATAAAGCACAGTTCCTGGTCCCTAGGAGCTATCTATGGAGTGGGGAAGACAAAAAACTAAAATAATTATTTCATTATAAAATTGAAATTCTATAATAGAAGAGCAAAGTACTATGGAAACCTTAAGTGATGACTATTTTGATTAACAATGTGTGTGTTGTGGGATTGGGAGGTAATAATGTTAAGGACAGAGTTCATGGAAGAGAAGATATTTAAGCCACCCTTAGTTAGTAGAGTTAGACACCAGCAGAGGAACATAAGTAAATTTAGACAAAGTAAAACTGTGAAAACAAAAGAACATGGGGGGTGTGGGTTACAAAGGGAACATACAGGAGAATTTTAGGATGATAGAATTATTCTGAATGGTACTGGGGGGAGAGTATATTTTGTTATGCATTCGTCAAAACCCATAAAACTTCACATCACAACCAGGCACGGGAGCT
Source organism: Lepilemur ruficaudatus (assembly GCA_963574885.1). NCBI lineage: Eukaryota > Metazoa > Chordata > Mammalia > Primates > Lepilemuridae > Lepilemur > Lepilemur ruficaudatus. Next base: position 14,369 of record CAUYRT010070696.1, read on the forward strand.
CACACCTGTAATCCTAGCACTCTGGGAGGCCAAGGCAGGAGGATCGCTTGAGGCCAGGAGTTAGAGACCAGCCTGAGCAAGAGCGAGACTCCATCTCTACTAAAAATAGAAAAATTAGCTGGGCATGTTGGCATGTACCTGTGGTCCCAGCTACTTGGGAGGCTGAGGCAGGAGGATCGCTTGAGCCTAGGAGTTTGAGCTTGCAGTGAGCTATGATGAGGCCACTGCACTCTAGGCGGTGTGACAGAGCAAGACTCTGTCTAAAAAAAAAAAATGAAATAAAGAACAAAAGAATTATAGCAATGTGTATAGACATGGGTTAGTATACACACATATATTTCCTAGTTCTGTCAACTGGGAGGCAGTGACATCCCAGTAGAAACAAACACACCGAGTGCCCAGATCTTGGTTTCTAATACCGTTCTCCAATAACAGGAAGAAGGGCTCCTTGAAGACATGGCTGCATCTGGGGCTGGAGCAGGAAAGATACAAGATGAACCTGGAACATCCTATAATTTTTAAAATAAAAAAGTGCTCAAAAAACAAAACGATGGGGCATGTCAAAGCCCGAAAAATCTTCAGTGGCCAAAGCTAGAACAATTTGAGCAACAAAATATTAATAAATAGTGTAGTATTGAATTATAACCCGAAGTATACAATAAACGATCCTGAGTCTATGCTGATATAAATGATTGAGTAAATAAATACTATGGGCTTAGAAGCAAATCTTTCTAACAGAAGAATTCCAAATAATTTGTGTAGATACTCTTCCCTCCAGGAGACAGGACTTAATTTCCTGCACACACACACACACACACACAAAACCCTTGCATGTGAGATGAACTAAATGACCTGCATCTAAAGAAGAGTACACAGTGGGGAAACACAAAGTAACTGCACAGTGAAAAAATCTGGCAAACACGTTTTTAACCAGATGATCAAGATTAACATCAGTCGTAAGCCATGTTGATAGTGTGTATCTTTGATGTGATGTGATGAAAACGTAACTTGGAAAACACACAGACCAGACGAAACCAGGGAGAGATGACAGCTAAATGCAGTGTGGTATCTTGGATGGAATCCTGGAAAAGAAAGAGAACAACAGTGAGAAAGCTACTGAAATCCGAATGAAGTCTGAAGTTTAGTTAACAGTTAATATACGAGTGTTGGTTTCTTAGTTGTGGCAAACGTTCCATGTTAATGTCAGATGTTAATTATAACAAAACAGGGTGGGGGCTATATGGAAACTCTCTGAATTACTTTTGCAACTTTTCTCTTTCTTTCTTGCCTTTTTTTTTCTTTTAAGAGAGTAAAATGGTCTCCCTATATTGCCCAGGCTGTGGCTATTCACAGGCGCAATCATAGCACACTGTAGCTTTGAATTCCTGGGCTCCAGTGATCCTTCCGTGTCAGCCTCCTGAGTAGCTGGGACTACAAGAATGCACCACCATGCCCAGCTCTTTGCAACTTTTCTATAATTTAAAACTATTCCAAACAAAAAAGGTGTTTGTGGGTTTTTTTTAAGTACAGGACAAGTTGGAGAAAGCAAGAAATCCGGCGTGGTTAGAGTATCAGGTGATGGAGACAAAGAGGAGAGGTGAGGCTTGAAGGTGTTTGGGGTCAGATTCTGGGAGCGCTATAAGCTGCATTATTAAGAACACTAGGCCAGCAGAGGCTTAACCAAGTAAGGGTTTTATTAGTCTCACACAAAGGAAGTCTAGGGGTAGGCTAAACTAGGCTGGTAGAGAAGTTCTTGCTCTCATCACGATTAGCATGTGGGTTTTGTTTTTCATTTTCACAATAGTGAAATTGTCACATGGCATCAGCATTCCTGCAAGAAAAAGTGAGAAGCAAATAGCAAAGGACCAAAGGAGGTTGACAGGTGAATCTTGCCCTTATCTGACACTTTCCCACAAGCCCCGCCCAGCACACTTCCACTTCTCACTGGCTAGAACGGATCACATGGACATTCCTAACTGCAAGAGTCTGGAAGGTTAGCTTTCCTTATGGGCACAACACCTCCCAAACAAATCAGCACCCTGCTTGTAAAGAAGAAGAAATTGAAATACTGAGAAATTGAGTATGTAGTAGTATAGCGACATAGGCTGAAAGAAATGGCTTTTATTTGATCCTATGGGCAGTGTAGACTTCCATACATTTTTACGCAAAGAAATAGCACAATAATGTGTATGTTTTAGAAGGAGCATTCTGGCCACTCTAGCCACAGGATAAAGGAGCACTTCTTAAGCCTTCTTGGATCAAAAAATTCTCTGAAAATCATATGACAGCTATAGATTCTCTCCCCAGGGGGAAGAAATGTATACATGCACAGAATTTTCCAAGCAATTACAGGATGGGCTTCAAACTCTCTGATGCTCACAGATATCAGGAAAGACCTCCTGGCAGAGAGAGTAAATCAGAGGGTGAAGAAACGGGAGGCAAAGCGATTGATTAGGAGGCTTTCGAAGTTGTCTAAGAGAAAGCATGTCTAGGGGGCAAACCAGGCAGACAGTCACAGAAATGGGGGGAAATGGATTAATTAAAGTGAAAATCTGAGATAGAAACAACAGCCCTTGGTATTTAATTACATAGGTTAACTAGATAGGTTTGGGAGAAGCAGGGAAGTCAAAGACGGCTGAGCATTTTTATTTTAAATAACTGAAAGGATGGTTATGCTAGTAGCAAGACAGGGCCTATGGAAGAAGGTTTAAGGGATCAGGAGTCTGATTTGAACCTGCTGAGTGTGGAGTGCCTGGAGTGTATTCCGGCACAAACATACAGCAGGTAAAAGGATCTGAACTCAGGAGAGAGGCTGGGGCTGTATTTGAAGGACTGAGAGTGAACACACACCAAGCACTCTCCAATGTACTCACATTCCAAACATCGCAAAATGCTAGGTTCTTCCCATTTCTATATTCAGTTCAAAATTATTTCAAACATAATATATCTCTCTCACTACAAAGCCCTTTTTAAAAATTTTTATGTGACATACAAGAAATAGATGTTTTCTAGCCATCTCTAATTTCAGTCCTGAAACTAGACTGTGTTCCCTCCAAGAAACAACAAACTTTACATGTCCAATGTCAAATTTACCTTATGGGTTATGAGTGTAATAAATCTTATAATTACTCTTAAATAATGGGTGAGCAAAGCTATGCAGTATAAGTTAGTGTAAACATAAAAATCATTATATAACAGCCAGGCATGGTTGCATGCACCTGTAATCACAGCTACTAAGGAGGCTGAGGCTAGAAGATTGCTTGAGCCCAGGAGTTGGAGACCAGCCTGGGCAACATAGTGAGACCCCATCTCAAACACCAACAACAACAAATTAGGTATCACTTGGGGAGGTGGTATAATATATTAGTTAAGAGAACAGGCATTGTCAATAGACAGAACTAGGCACAGATCCTGGTTTTACCACTGACCAGCAGTGTGATCTTGGGCAATTTACCAAACCTCTCATAGCCTCCATTGCCTTGTCTGCAAAATGAGGTTTTTTAAAAAGAAAATAGTGCCTAGATATAACACTCCACTACAGGGTTATTGTGAGAAATAAATGAGAGACAATGGCCAGCACATACTAAGTCCCTAAATAAACGTTTGCTCATAGTAGTAGCAATATAGTGATAGTAGAAATGTTTGCTGACTTAATTTCATGTGTATCATAATTCTGTATCATACTAAGTTTCTTGAATTAGTGCAGAAATGTTTTTAGTTATATACTCATCAACTTGCCAAGACTGTAAAATATTTTATAGTAAATGAGTAACAAAACATTGAGTTAATTCATTTTGTCACCAGTTTATGACTTTCAGAAAAAAGAGGCTGGCTTAAAAGAGGAAAAAAGGTTAGTTGGTTATTTATCGTTTTGTCAGGAGGCTGACATTTTTAAACCCTCATTTTGAAAGGAAAAGTCAGTCTTACAGCTGTGATTTTTCCCATTTTTGTAGAAAAACATGCCTTTCATAACTTCCAAGCAGGACTCCAAAATGAAGCTAAGGTGATATATGTGGTGTAGCCACAGACTTTGTGCAAAAACTTGATGATCTAGCCAGGCCAAACAGAAAGGCATGCTGCAGGCAAGATTACAGCATTTGTAAAACATCAGCAGAAACAAATCCCACCTATTTAAAGGATGACATGTGATGGAAACACAATGGAATTCGCTCTCTTTGCAACAAAAATTTAAAGTCAGTTACCTTGAATGAAAAGAAAGAAGGTGTAATTAATTAATGCCAGTAGTCTGTTGTCCGTAATGAAGAAGACACAATGTGCTGCCATTCACTTCATTTGCATTTGATTCTGAAGACGCTTCTCATGCAAATACACCCGTTTTATTTTATATTATTATTTAGGTGATGGATTGAAACTAGGGAGCTTGATCATAGCAAGGAACATTTTCTAGTCCTTTTCACACATACCCAGCTTGGCGTTCCGCACATCGTGGGCAGCTAAGAACTGTTGATGACTTTGACCTTGGGATGAGTAATTAGAAGAGAAATTAATTCTAAATCATGAGTGTCAACAAATACTTGTAAATATCGTAATTGATCTCATAGATGGAGGACAAAAATAGAGCAAGGATTAAAAGCCACTCCATAGCTGCAAAGTTGTGGATGCCTGAGCCTGGGGTTCATTATCTGCAAAGTGGGACTATAATAGCAGGGTCCCACCCCATGAACTTGTTCTGAGGGTTAAGTGAGAGTTTGTCTATCATCCTCTTGGCACGGGGACTGAACAAATGTAAGCAATCAATAAGTAGTCCTCTTTAAAATATTAGTCCTCTTTGTAAATAATTAGCAAACAATTCTCAGGGGTTGCTGTAGGGGTGGTAAAATTTCTCCTCTACCCTCTTAGGGTCTCCAGCTGGGCCCATAAAACAGATTCACAGGAGAAAAGCATACAAATTCTATTTAATAATTTTTACACACACATCGGAGACTTCACAAGAAAAGTGGAGCTCCAAAGAAGCAATTAGGGTCCAAAGTTTACATACTAAGTTGGATGAAGAGGAGTAAGTTGTGAAAACAAGATAAGAAAAAGGGGTTTGGGCCAGGGCAGTTAATTGTAGAAAAGTGAGTAGGAAGATAGGGGCTGGTTTAACATCTCTAGTGATAAAAATGTCTTCCTCCGACTACAGGGAGGGCACCTTTCACATAAGAGTTTTATCTCCTGCTTTAAGGAAGAAAAAGGAAGGTCAGAGTGCCCTTCTTGCATCTGCTGTTTTATCAAGTGCCTTTAACTCAAAATAATCAGTACACCAACGTGGCATATTTTGGGGTGGCATATTCTGACATCCTTCATTGTCTTCCCATGCTTGGGGCACAACCCCAGTCAGAGGCAATAAATATACTTAAGAAGAACTGCCTTGTGAGGTAGGAACTATTATAACTCTTACTATATCTATTTTACTAGTGAGGAAACTGAGATGTAGAGAGGTAAAATGACTTGCCCAAGGGCGCACAGAACCAGAATTGGAAGCCCACTTCCTTCCACTATTCCATAACTGCCTCTCTCCAAAGGGGCTTGAAGGTCATGGAAGCTACGCTTTCCACCTCCCACAAAGCTTCCAGGGTGATGAAGAGGGAGTGGATTAGGAAAAGTACAGGTTATACTGAAGTATCAGGAGATATTTCAGAACTCTCTCCATGAATCCCTGTCCCTATGGGATAAATGACAAAGCGAAATGACCCCCAGCCCCAAAGATGCACAGACAGCCAAGGGTTCTGAAGCTGCTGAGAGGCCAGCACAGAGAAGGGAGGCCCAGGAAAAAGGAGAAAGGGATGTCTGGGACTCAGCCCACACCTAGCCTAAAGATGGAGGGGAGGATAAGATTTCACTTTGGGATAACTGTAATACATGCATTTCTTTAAGGATTTTTCTTCAAACCGTATTTTTATCTGGTTACAAAAGTAATGCATATTCATTAGAATTATCTTAGAAAATATACAAAGGTAAAAAGGAGAAAATAATTCACTTATAATATCACCACATTTAACAGTCTGATGTATTAATTTCTGCTTTGTTTTATCTAAATACATACATTTAATACCAAAAAATAACATCATCCTGCTCTTGCTATTTTGTAGCCTGCTTTTTCAGGTTATATTTCATTCACAATTCCTAAAGCGTGAGTGTTTCCTCCAAGTTCCATGACAGCACATTGAACAGCTGCAGCAATGGCTGCCCCTTTGTGCAGGTGTTAGAATGTATTCAGTCTTCAGTTCTGAGATGTCAACGCGGTGTTTAGATTTTTACTGTTACAATGTTTCTTGTACAAACGTATTTACCCAAATCATGATTATCTCCCTAGAATAAATTCCTAGATGTAACTGCTAGACCAAACTACATGCTTGTTTTTGAGAGTTAAATGAATTTTGCCAAAATGTCCTCCCAAAGGGATGTGCTGATTAATATTCCCACCAGAATGCTCTCTTCAAAAACAAGGTATGAGCCAAAAGTGGTGGTGCATGCTGCAGTCCCAACTACTCGAGAGACTGAAGTGGAAGGATCTCTTCACCGAGATCAAGTGAAGGCTGAGATCAAGGCCAGCCTGGGCAACATAGAAAGACCCTGTCTCTAAAAAAAAATTGTTTAAAAAAAAAAAAGTACAAAAACAAGGTACGAAAAGCTGTTTAATTGTTGAAAGCAGGCCGCTCTGTTAATGTAGTATGTCAGAATATAACCAGATTAGAGCAAGAAGAAATTTGTCTGTCCTCTTTATAGGGTTTACTTAGCTTCCTTCTTGTACCCTCCTAACCCTATCATTGGCTTATCCAGGAAACAATGGTGCCCACTCCCTATAAGTTCCTGGGTGCTGCTGAGTAATCCATTGCCTAGATTTTATCTAACTTTGTAAATCCTTATCCTTTTAAAGATATGATTGCTTTCTGGGTTGCTGACTCAAGGGAACATTCCTTTGAAGGTAAAAGATCTATTAACATATAAAAGGACAGTACACCTGGGCAAATCACTCATCAGCTCAGGCAATCCATCTTCCTAGATAACTATTTAACTATCTGACACTATATAAAAATTCACATCTAAAATCCCAGCAGGTATGACCTCTTTGGATTCCTTTACTGATAAGAAAGGCTCATTGATCCCGAAAACCTGAAAAGCCCAGGATCACAGTAAGGAAAGATTAGAAGCTACTGATAAAGCAATTGGTGGAGTTCGGGATCAATCCAGTTCCAGTCCATTGGAGAAAAGCTAATTTATGGCAGAAAACCATGATTAATTTTAGAATAAACAACATTATGACTCAAGTGAGTTATGAGTTGCTGGAGATAGGAGGCACATTGAGAAGAACATGACTTACTCAGACACGTAATTCTTTCCTTAGCCCAGTAAAGCTAAGGATGGCAAAAATGCCAGAAACAGCTTTGCAATTGGAATATGCAATTTAAAATAAGTAAAGATTACTCCCAGGTAGTTTATTGCTTTAACTACATTGAGGCATGTCCCTGTAGCAGACAGCATAATGACTCTCATTTCATTTTTGGTTTGTGCCAAATATCTTCAGTTAGTTTTGCTTTATTGGCTTCATGCAATTTATTGCAGCACTAGAATGCGATTGTAATGCAACTAGTATTTTAGTTTTATCTTCCACTGGTAATTTTTCTTCTTTATGGTGACTATATTGTCTGCATTAATACGAGCCATAGAAATTATACAGTGTGGAACCTTGTTTTCGGCAGCTCCCTTTCTCATGAAGAGCAGAACCATAAGAGCCAACTCCCATAACCCAGTGACAGCCAAGTACGTGCCAGGGCAGAAGCAGCAACATAAATAACAGCATTTACAACTCAATAAAGTGATTTATTTGATGAAGAATTGCTAGAAAGCCTAATTTCCCCATTGAGTCAAAAAGAGACAAAATGTTCTTTAAGACCTTTTGTTTATAAGTATTCTTCAAATAAATCCTTGCAATGCAAACCAAGTGGTAAAGGTGGTAGCATTTGGGGGAGACTAGGATCCTTTGGTTATTCTTCGAAAATATGTTTTTTTAGCCTGGTTTGCATTTTTTGATTTGACCAACTTTGCAACAGCACTATAATCTGCTAGAGAATTATTTAACTATTTTCAATTTCCTGAAAGTTGGCTAAGTGATATTCTAAATATAATTTTACCTATAGTTAGCTCAGATCAATAATACACATCATTTCCTTAGGGGGCAGTTTTCTGTGAAAGGAAGAAAGAGGACCGGATCTTTTAGTCCTGAAAACGCCTCGTTCTACGTAGCTTTGCAAAGCTGATGCAAAAGAGTAACCAAATTAAGTCAAATTAGTCATTTGCTGAAAATATATTTCTCAACCTTGTCCTTGTATCCTGCCTAAATTTTGCTATGAGTCATTTATCTTATAGGCTAAAGTGTATATCTTTTTCTTTTTGTTTTTTTTTTTAAGTGTATATCTTTAAATGTCCTCTGTTAAAATCCAGGTTTCCAGGGAAGTGTAACATAGCAAACTATTATCAATCATGACTTCTAAATGAAATGAGCTTATCAAATTGGTATACAAATACACAGCAGAGCCCTGATAGAATAGCACAGGGGATAGCTATGTTTTGAGGGCAGAAGAGAAAGTTCAAACCAGGAGCTTTGCATACAATAATCTCAGGTAGCACAGTGTAATAGGGGTCAGGGCAGCCATGAAACCACCCAGAGGAGCAGGCACCAGTGGACAGGAGGTAGACATATGAAATGTGACTGTTTGTTCTTGCTCTGACCAAGCATCCAGTACTAAAACTCCAACCTGTCTGCCTTCCTATCTTGCTGTGAGTAAGTGCCCATGTCTTCAAAACAAGTTCCATATTTTAAGTTTTTGTAAATAACATTCTGGGGTCCAAAGGGTTCAAAAAATACAACAAAAAGCAATTCCTGATCACTCATTAGAGGCAGATTGAAAATATTCCTGATTGTCATACAATACATCTGAGCCACCAGGAGAAAGGTGACTTGGCCTCTTAATTTGAATGCCAAGGAAGACAAAATACAAACTTGATGAAATTAGGGAATTGGCATCACACTTGGAACATATAGGAAGCTACATAGTAATTTGTCAAGTTCAAGGCCTCTCATAAACTACTTCATTTGCCAAAAATTGACTTTTAATGGAATTTGGATTTGGCCTCCATAGATTAGATGGTATAACTGCCCATAATATGACTTTTGTATGGAATTGTAGAAAAACAAATAACTACAGAAAACCGAGAGAGTTAATTTTTTGGAACTTGCAGTCCAAAGATGACCTCTCCATGTTTCACAGACCCCAAAATTCTCTATAGCTGGGTGTCAGAAATGCCTCTACCACAACACCTCTCATTATCTTTAAGACAAAGTGTAGGTATTTATCCCGGTCCCTACTGAAACTTCTATGCAAAATGACTCTTCAGGCTATAGATCCCTCAGACTAAACATAAAGTAGAAATTACCCCGTGTCAGAAACAGCTGTCATCCCTCAAAGATTATAGACTCATTAACTTGCTGGATTTATTCTCAGAATTGCATATGGTCTTTCTTCTCAGCAAGCCACAGGGCTGGTCCTCTCAACCAAGCATCTTGTGTAAGAAGCAAAAAGGTTTTAGGTACAATTGATCCACAAGTACAACTCTGTACGCTGCTTGTTGTATATGATACACTTTCTTGAGGAGTTAGTTATGAACAACATAAGACTTCGAAACACATTTATTAGTCTATCATCGGCCTTTGATTCTGTGGCCAGGGACTGTCTTTACACTAAATTTGATGATCTTGGCAAAAATCCCAGATGATTAACATTACCTAAAACCCGCATCATAATACCACTGCCAGAATCAAAATGGCCAGGAGTGATCTCAGGCCAGACAAAAATCTCATTTTGAAACAGAATAAAGCAGGGCTTTCTGAGTCCTACTTCATTTTAACTTGTACATACGAGGCAACTTGATTCTATTATACATGCACCGAGTGCCTGCCCTCCCGCCTTCGCTAATACGAACATGGATGAGTACACTGGTGGTGAAGCTTTACAACACGAAGAGCCTTAAGACCCAGCTCAAACTGTTGGCTAATCACTATCAAAAAGAGCAATTCAAATTCAACTATGCCAAAAAGAAATGATTGATCTGGGCAAGAATCTGTCAATGTTCAAATGGACAATTCTACAAAGCTCCATCCATCAAGTTAATGCATGCTGTAATCTGAGGCTACATTTTTAGCTAATTCATCCTGGTGGGCCTATCTGGGGCTTCCAAAGACGCTTAGGAAGGGACGCCCTGGAGGCCACTTCATGTCACTGGAAGCCTTTTGATTTTCCTTGCCAAAATGCTCCCTTCCTGGTTCTATGATGTGGAATTACAGGGTCTCAAATGAGAGCTTCTCCAGGCATTCAAGTACATTCCTAGCTTCATTTTGAGGGAAATGTTTTCTTGTTTGTAGGCTCCCCTGTGGCTTAGCACCATGCAAAGTGTAAGTACCCTGCTTCAGGCTACTTTTGCTTCAGGGCAAAAACACAGGCTTTACAAGTTTTTTTCCTGAATAGAAAGTCATCTTTGTCAATTGGGATCTAAAATACATGTCTATTGTTTGACTGGATAACAATACATGAGACCCATTCTTGAAAGCTCATACACTAAAGCTGACTCTGCATGATCAATTAAAAAAGGAAGGACTGTTTGTTTGATTGTTTGTTTCTCGGGTTGTCTGTTTGTTCTCTTAAGGATTTTGGGCAACTCACAGAATCACCATGGGATGGAGAGCTAGGTTAGAGGTTTAGCTTCCAGGAACTATGCCCAAAACCACACCACAGAACTGAGCTGATGAGGAAACCACTGGCACTGTCCCTGAGCTCTGGACACTTTGGTCCCTCTGCCACTTTAACATGAGGAACCTCATCTACCTTGCCACTGCTGCTGTGCCTCCTGTACTGAGAGAGATCCGCATCTCTGCCTTCTTGTAGCTTTGGGACCAAAGCCAGAGGCTGACATGGATTTAACCAACTGGCAGAGTCTAAGTCACATGCCTGAGCTCTAGTTTCAAGGGACACCAGGAAAACAAGTATAAAATATTTTTAGAGTTGACACAGAGTAGTTTTTGCCCCAAACCAAGATTCAGAAAATGAGGAGTTTCCTATTTGTCATTCCGTGATGAATGATAAATATCCACTACAACTACCATTTGGGTAATTGTATCATTTTCACAATAACTAGTACTGTATTTATGAATGAGAATTTATGCAAAGAGCAAGCTAGCCACTCTTTTCTTCTTTTTTTTTAGAGATGGGGTCTTGCTATGTTGCCCAAGCTGGAATGCAGTAGCTTTTCACAGGAACGATCATAGTGTACCGCAGCCTCAAACTCCTGGCCTCAAACAATCCTCTCACCTCAGTCTCCTCCTAAAAAGCTGGGTCTATACGCAAGAACCACCCTGCCCAACTTTAGCCATTCTTTTAGGTCAACCATGCCAGTGGTTCCAAAACCTAATTATTCATCAGAATAATTAGAGGACCTTTGTTCAGGCCCCACATGCAGAGATTCTGATTCAGTAGAAATCTATACAGGGCCTTAGGATCTATATTTTTAACAAATCTCCCAGGTAACTCATATAGTCAGTCTCCAATCATTCAGAAACTACTTCTTGAATCCCTGTCCCTATACTCAATAGCCCACAGACAGCAAATACTGCCCTACATTACTTTGGCTCCTAAAGTCCAAGAAACAGCTGCACAATCCATTCTCATATTCTACAAACTTACTACAAAAGATGTCAAATTCAAGGAAAACTAATAGGTAATGATTAATTTAAGGATAGTTTATATAATGAACTTCTTTGCAGAATTTTAAAATGTTCATTGTGAGAAATAAAAATAAAATCCTAAGTCTCCCAACTGACTGAATGGACCCCCTCTTGGCCAAGGGGACCCCAGAGAAACCTTAAAACTGAATTCCTAGCCATGAGGGGATCGGAAGTCAGACATGTCTTGTTACACCCCTCCCGCACTGCCAGTAGGCTTTCTTCCCTAAGGGTTAAACAGAAACCAGCCCACTGGTCTTTCTCCACTCACAGACACTGACCCATTCTACTCTCTCTGGAATATATTTGCACCTTATGTAACTTCCTTCTTTACTTTCATTCTTTCTATTCCATGATGAACTGTATATATACATATATATATATATATATATATATATATATATATATAAAACAGCCCATTGGAAAGACTTGCTCCACCCTCAACTTCCCCCAACCTACTGACTACCCTCTCCTTTTTTTTGGTTTCGACACAACTGACCAGCATTCCTTCCTGATAAGAGACCACAGACTATAGAGTGGTTTTGACCAGTCTATGGAGGCTGGCTGCACACAGACGGCCTCTGTGTCCTCTGCTTCACCTTTTGACATCAGAGGGCCAAAACTCCACCAGCAGATCGTGCTAACACCACCATTTTTTTTAACATGTGACCCATGAAAGGGCATGAAGCTCAGTTGCGCATGTGTATGTTTCTCTTTTCATATTCGTGACTCCTCCTATAGTTTGTTAAATATGTATATTTGGCCACCCCATTCAGCATAAAATCCTATTCTCTTTACCCCTCCCTCCAAGTGCTTGCTGTCGGCCAGAGGATATGCTTCCCAGTCTGCAAGATGACGTCCTGCAGACTGCATCCCCTTATGAGAGATAAAGCTCTTCTTTCCAAATTTATGAACCTCATCATTCTTCAGCTGACAATTGCAAATAGTTTTTAATGGCATGGGAAAGTGTCCATTATACAATATTAAGAGAAAAAATATGACACCCAATATTGTGGGGGGGATGGTATAACATCCTCTCAACCATGTAAAATAAATGCATGCATGAGTGATAAAAGCAAGATTTAATGTGTATACACCACACCTTCTCTTCTCCACCCACTAAAGGCAGAGAAGCCAAAAAAAGGAGGAGGATATAACCAAAGAAGCTAAGTCTGTCAACACAACCAAGAGCTTGGGGAGAGAGAGAAGTAAAAAGACTCCAGGTACAAAGGAGAGGAAGTGTCCTTTAGAAGTGGCTTTGACCTACCAAACTGGTCCAATCAAGATTTTTTCAGAAAATTTTGGAACATAGATTCTCTCTTCCCTACTGGATATGGTAAAGGAAGCATGTACACCTGGGTCAAGGTTTCTCAATCTCGGCACTACTGGCACTGTAGGTTGAATAGCACTTTGTTGTGGGGCTGTCCTGTACATTGAGAGATGTTTAGCACCACCCTGGCCCCTACCCACTAGATACCAATAGCATCCTGCCCCTCCTCCAGAGTTGTGACAGCCAAAAATGTCTTCTGACATTGCCAAATGTCCCCTAAGGGGCAGAGTACCACCCCCATCCCCTGTCAAGAACAACTACCCTGGAAGTAGCTGAGTACAAAACTGGGACCAAGAGTAGGAAGCCCTCCTGAGAACAAAGCCAACTTTGAGCAAGCAAAACTGAGACGTGGCAGAGTGAATAATAGTGTGTGGTGGTGGAGGTTTGTGGGGAGGCAGGGGTAGGGGGCGGTGAATGTAATTCAGTCCAAGTCCAAAGGCCTGAGAACCAGGGGACAGGGAGAACCACTGGTATAAGACCCAGAGTCTGAAAGCCTGAGAGCGAGGAGCATTAATGTCTGAAAGCCGAAGATGGATGTCCCAGCTGAAGAAGAGAGAGAGAGAGAATTTTCCCTTCCTTCATCATTTTGTTCTTTTCAGGCCCTGAACAGATGGGATGATGCCCATCCACAATGGTGAAGACAGATCTACTTTACTCAGTCTCCCAATTCAAATGCTAATGTCTTCAGGAAACACCCTCACAGACAACCCAGTAATAATGTTTTACCAGCTATCTGGGCATCCCTTAGCCCAGTCAAGTTGACACATAAAATTAACCATCACACCATCCAAGGAAACAAGTCAACTTTAAAACTCTTGCTAGGCTCAGGTAGCACAGAGCCATCTAATGACAACACCAATCTGTCAGGAATGTTCTCCTCCCCTTATCTTTCTCCAGCCCCATAGGGATCAGAAACCGCTATCTTGAGCTGGCAGAAAATAACTGGAAAAAGAAAGAACCCAACCGTGACCCCCTTTCCAGGATAACCTACTGCAGGAAAGGGGTAAAATCTTGTCTTTGAAAGAAAATAAAGTGCTGATTACTACATGGGACTGGACAAACATATATTTGATATTGTGCTTTCAAAGTAAAGTGACTATAGAACTTTTTATTTCATAAGGGTATAAAAAAGACGTGGGCTGCACAAGTTTTCATCCAAGGGAAGTGGAAAAACTAGTCCAGCTGAGAAAGTTTAAAGAAGTAACAGAAGTAAAAGTAAAATTGCTTTCCAATTACATACCACAGGCCATACTTGTTCAGAGTATCTTTAAAAATCACATGAGGGAACTAATCCCAATGACAGAAAGACAACAGCGGCAACAAATTTCACAATGTACACACTCAAGAAATTTAGATAATGGCTTAATATATTAATAAAAAATTCTTAAAATAACTATGTTTTAATTTTTTAATATAAAGGAATAGAATTCATTAGATAAGGCTGGGCATTATAAAAAAAAAGAAAACTTTGAAAAAACCTAGCCAATAAAAGTTTGCAAATTAAAAATACAGTTCATTAAATAAAAATAATGAAAAGGGAGGTTGGGCAGCAGACTAGACACTGGGGGACAAGATTAATGAACTGGAAGATAAATCTTAGGAAACCACCCAGAGCTTTTCTGAACTTTTCAAAGATGCTGATGTCCACTGGTGATGACTAGCGGGTTTCTCAAGATCTGCTTCCCCTACATTTTCCTGCTTCTTTCCTCCAGTTCATATCAGCCAGTTCCTCCAACTAGGGCTGGGATGTGCTATTTCATCCAGAGTCATGACTATTTCCTCACTGGGCTGACCTGATGGTAACTCTTAGTCAGGAATCAGTGAGCAACAAGACTTTGAGAAAGACAAGCATCACTGTGAAGCTTTGCAAGGTCTCCAGGCAAGAGAAGGCTGCCTTCTCCTAGCAAAGGGGAAACTCCGCTCTGCCATCTCAGAGTTACAGGAAAATCTGGGAGTTCCAAGATTCTCAGGCCTGTCCATTCCTATGTCCTAATGCCAGAACTCAGAGTTCCACTCTTCTCCTATCAGAGCCCTGCCTTTGACATAGGAGACTTCCTTGGGTTGTACTTTCATCCCCTTTGTAGCTTTGCTGTCCTTAAAATTGATTCCTGAGCCTGGATTTCAGCACCGCCTGCTCTGCAGCTGCAAGAGATGAATCTAAACTTAAAGACTGCCTTTCTCACTTTCACAGTGTGCCTACATTGACTGTTAGCTGAATTGAGCCTGCATTTTCTATTTTCAGGACTTCTGTATCAGGCAGGGTTGGATCAGTAAAATAGAGCAACTAGAAATAATCTAGAATATGGGATTTATGACAAGGATTCAACCTTACATAATTTGGGAGCTGCTTATGTAGTCTATGTACAGCTGTTGCTCCTGCATCCGGTGCTAAGAATGAACCTAGCCAGCGAGGAAGTTTGGCGCAGGAGTCAGAGAAGCTGAAAGAGGAGATCTAGTGGTAGCTGGAAGAGATGAGACCAGCAGCTGCTTCACACCCACAAGGTGAGGCAGCAGATCAGCAACTAAGTACATGAGCTACAACAGCGCCTGGTATGCTGCTCACCTTCTGAGCCTAAAACAACTATGGCTGCCTTCCCAAGCACACGCAAGATCACATGACCCAGACTATGCAGGAAAGGGAATTCTGGGAAGTGTAGTTCTAGCTCCTACGGCAGTTAACAGAAGTCAACCAACCCTACAATCCTTGTAATTATCAATGTCCCCATATTTTTTGAGTGTCATAGTGACTGCAAGGCCAATGCTCCACCTTCCATCTGTATCATGGTCCTCCCAGTGACAGTCTAGTAACTGTGGTGCTCTTGAAGATCAGGGGTTATCACCCCATTTAACACCAGCAGTGGGGTCCTTATTGCCCTCTGACCAGAGAGCAAGCCCAGTTCCAGAATCCATCCTGAAGCTCTGCTTTCTAGACCATTTAGTCCTGGATCTGCCCCGGAAAGAAGAACCTGAGACAAGGGCTTGTATGCAGGCAGCTAATTTGGGAGGTGATTCCAGGGGTAGGAATGCAGACCAACCACAGCCGACCCATAGAAAGAGATTCCCTTTTCTCCAGCATCCACTTTAGAAATGTTTCCAGAGCAGGCAACAGCAGGTATAAGATGTGTAATCCTTACCAATGCAGCAAAGCCAATGCGTGAGTGAATCCTTGAATTCATCACCACTGTGGGAACCTGGGGCCTGACCCTGCCAGGATCTCTGAGAAGTCACATAAAATGCACCTGAGAATTGTCCACAGGAAAGACAGATAAAGGGATTATTCGTGGAGAAAGGGAGTATTTACCCACCTTCTCCCCTCCCGCATTGGACAAAGTCTGTATCCTGGGATATTAACTCTCTCACTTTCAGGAGGCAGGTGCATGAGTTTCAGGGGAGTTCTGTAGGCACCTCAATGCCGTGACCCCAGAGAAGCCCAGGACATAAAGTGAAAGCCAGGCAGGACAGCTGAGCCGGGGGCTATCAGGTTTCACCTACACAGAGCTGGTTGCTGCAGCAACAGCCAAAGTGAAAAGTGAGACCAAAGGATGCAAAATGGGGCACAAGTGCTGTCCAAGATGAGGAGGAAGAAGAGGAGGAGGAAAAGGAAGAGGATAAAAAGGAAGACACAGAAATACTGAAAGTTCTGGGCCATCCCATAACAGCTGACTGGGTGGAAATCGGAGATGTGACAAGCAGAGGGTCATTTTAACAAGCAATTGTCAGGGATCCTCAGGTCATCCCAGCTGCTGGCTGATGACATGGGTAGCAGGAGATCAGCACTAGTCTGCATATACCTCTTTTTTTTTTTTTTTTTTTTTTAGACAGAGTCTTGCTCTGTTAGCCAGGGTAGAGTGCCGTCATGTCAGCCTAGCTCACAGCAACCTCAAACTCCTGGGCTCAAGTGATCCTCCTGCTTCAGCCTCCCGAGTAGCTAGGACTATAGGCATGTGCCACCATGCCCGGCTAATTTTTTTCTGTTTTTGGTAGAGATGGGGTCTCACTCAGGCTGGTCTCAAACTCCTGACCTCAAACAATCCTCCCACCTTGGCCTCCCAGAGTTCTAGGATTACAGGCGTGAGCCACCATGACAAGCCTGCATATACCTCTTCAGAGGGTCTCCGAAGGATAGTCGTCCCCCTTGCTCACCTAAATTACACCAAAGTCATCTGCAGCCAAACTCCAGATGAAAATGGTCCAGGAAAATGAATGGTCATAACAGTAAGGACAAACACCAGATGTGTAAGTGACCCAGTTATATACATTTTATTGACTAAGAGAGAGGACCAAAGAGAGACAGGACAACTCCTTCTACGAAGCAAGGGGCAGGGGCCTGGTTCTGTACAATGGCTCCGAAGAATAAAGATCTAAACACCCTCCCAGTGAATCTTACTTCATCATGGCTTAAACTCTTCCCTGAAATGTTCCTATTTTCTATTTTGTCTCTAAAGAACAGCTGGGGTGAAAAGGAGGGAGGCTGAGAATGGGTTTATTTGAGAATGCTGACCAATCACAGCCCACCCGTAGAAAGAAGCTCCCTTTTCTCCAGCATCCACTTTAGAAATATTTTCCAAAAGGGCAACAGCTCCTATAAGATGTGTAATCCTTATCAATGAGGCAAAGGGGCTATCAAAAGAAGGAAAGATCACATGGTTGTTAAGATAAAGGTTCGGCTGTTCCAGGGTGGGCTTATCAAGGTTTAGCAGTAAGTGAGTTTTGTTGCTTCGACTGCATTTAAAAAGTTCATTGATTTGCAGCTAATACCAAGTTGTCATAGTTTCATGAGTAACAGCTTGTGGTTTGCACAATCAAAGCCTTTTCCTGAATCAATAATAACAGATTCACTGAGGTGCCTGAGCATTTGCAGAGAGGGAAAAAGCCGAGAAAGACTGCCGGGTAGAGAGAGGAAGGAAATTTGGTCAGACCGTAAGTGGTCTATAAAAGAGGAAAAATGGCACTCTTCCTCCCAAAGCTCTCAAAAGCAGCAAAAATTGAGCCTTTTAAAAATTCAAAATGACTTGTAAAGAGGCCACTGTTTGGAAGAAATATAGAGATTAAGTATGTACATACACATCTGTAATAAATTGACTCTCTAAGAAAAAAATGTCAAATTGAAGATTTTTTTAAAATTCATCAACTGATTTAATCTTTATCAGGACAGCTTTTCCACATCCTGAGCTTGGCACAACCGAGCATTTTCCTAGACCCAGATACTTGGAAAACATTGACCTGTACTTCTCTTTTTTCCCTGGAGGAAAATACACACACCAAGGCAGGCACATGTGCACACACACACACACACACACAAACCCAATTAGATTAGCCCTGACCCATCTAAGAAGATAAATCTCTAAAAATATCTTAGTGTCGTGTTGGACGTTGAAAGCATTTTCTCAGCCTACTCCATTTGAGCTTCATAGTGTCCATGTTGGGCTGAGAGAGCTGTTATTTTTATCCGCTTTTGAACGAGGAGAAAATTGAGTCTTAGAGGAGTCAGAACATCCAGCCCAATTCTCCTGGTGCTGCCCAGGGCAGACATCGCGAATTGATTGAGGCCCTCTTTCCCAAGAAGTTCAGACTAAGCCTCAGAATCCTTCCCTCGGCTGACCTCCAGGGAGTCACTATCAATTAATAGAAGATGACATGAAAGATAAAATCTATTTGCCATCCTGGACCCAAGTGGTACGCCCAAGGTCATAGAACTGCTTGATGGACCAAAGCCAAGTCGCACATCTCTTGTCCCAGGGCTTGCTTTATGAAGGAGAAACCTTCACCCCTGTGTGGGGAGCTTGCCGCCTTTGCCACCACCAAAAGCCACTGCCACCTGGGGATTTTTGCTTCCCTGCACACAACTGCCAAACCCCACTCACACTCACTGCTTAGGAAGCTGAGGACATAACAGAGAGCTCCTAGAGATTTTAGATTACGTTTGTGGTTCACATTATATTTCTATCAGATAGTATTGCCCTAGATGGTAGGTAGGTGTCAGAATCTTTAAATTAAATACCTGTATGCTTTAATTTAAATATTTATTGAGCCCAAATAGGTAATATAATTTCAGAGAGTGACAAATGCAGAGAAAAAAATGAAGCAGGGTTGAGGCGATATAGAGCAACAGTGATGGAGTTGGGATGAGTAATTTTAGATAAAATGATCGTGGGAGTCCTCTCCAAGGAAGTGATGCTAGAGAGGACATGAAGGGAGGGACACGCCAGCTGAGGATCTTGAGAAAGAGTATTCCGGAGAACCGCAGGGGAACAAGCTGCACAGGAGTGAGAAATAACACAGGGATGTGGTAGGAGAAGTCAGAGGCAGGCAGGAGTCAGCTCACCTAAGGCCTTGTAGGCCATGGTGAGGAGTTTCTGTTTTATTCTAGACACGATGGGAAACCACTATACAAGTTGAAGCAGGCAAGTAATGGACCTGGTTCCATTCTAAAATACCGTATCACCAAATGTGTATTTTTAAAGACCATTCTGATAGCAGTGTGAACAATGTACTTAGTGGAAGATGAAACAAATAATGACATGGGGACACACTGAGGTCACTCGCTGCAATACTCTAGTTGAAGTTGTTCAAGAGGAAGTTAGAAACACAAGGCCTATGGTTGGAAGAGAGTAGTCCGTAGACATAGAATAACTGGGGGGTCAATAGCTATCTTGGTTTAGGTCCTTCTAGAAGCAGACACAAAGATAGGATTAGACATGCAAGAGATTTATTGGGGGAAATGCCTGCAAAGGATAAAACAGGAGGAGGCAGAGAAGGCAGAGAGACCTTTCACACCACAAGGCAGGTCTGGCACCTGTGCAGGACAAGGGAAAGGAAGGTTGGACAGGAAGACTGTCACACAGCAGCACAGTCCCCAGAAATGTTTGGCTAGGACTATGAGGAGTCCTCATGCCAAAATTGCCATAGCAGGCCAGGCATGGGGGCTCACCCCTGTAAACCAGTGCTTTGGGAGGCCCAGGCAGTTCAAGACCAGCCTGGGCAACATAACGAGACCCCTGTCCCTACAAAGAAAACATTGAAAAATCAAAATTGCCATAGGAATGGTCCTACCATGCTGAATCATTTACTGGGAACAGCCCGAGGGAAGCTTGGCCTCAGCAAGGATGCAGATGTGGATCCAGAAGGACAGCAGCTGGAGCCATCAGTCAGTCACGCTCCCTGCAGTGGTTCCGAGCAGCTGGTTTTCACAGCCACCAGGGCAGCCAAAGATGTGAACAAGACCCATCCCTTCCTTTTTTCTCAGCGACTTGGCTTCTACACTTCAAACTATTCATCTGTACTCAACTGTGCTTTAGAAAGGTGCATCCTTAGAAAACCTTCTCTTGATTGCAAATCCCCCTCCA
Source organism: Lepilemur ruficaudatus (assembly GCA_963574885.1). Classification (NCBI taxonomy): domain Eukaryota; kingdom Metazoa; phylum Chordata; class Mammalia; order Primates; family Lepilemuridae; genus Lepilemur; species Lepilemur ruficaudatus. The sequence continues at coordinate 34,821 of CAUYRT010070696.1, forward strand.
AATAATGTTCTCTTGTCTCCATAGGCATCCAAGTTTTTACACATAGTTGCCCACTAAAGTTGCCTCTACTTCATCATTTCAACGTGCTTTTCAACCTGCTTCACTCTCCTTTCTTCTCCCACCACCGCACTCAAGTTGCTCCTGTTAAAGCCACCAGTGACCTTCATCTTGCTAAGTCCAATAGAGACTTTCTATTTCTCTTTTTACCCAAGCTCTCCAGAGCATTCGATGAGGTTAATTATTCACTCCTTTTTAAAAATACTTTCTCTTCCCTGGTTTCTATGATGTCACACAGTATTTTCTTTCTACCCCTCTCATTATCACGTGCTGGCTCTATGTTCCCTCTCCACCTTCTCTATTCTCCCTCTTGCTCCAGGCTCTTCCCCGCAGCCTGGGACAGCCCAGGGCCTTCCTGTGTGCTGGGCAGCTGCCTCTACATCATAGCTCTCATCCTTCTCCTCTGGAGCTTAAGTAAAAACTCTGTGCTTGGTGCTCCCAGGTTTATCTCCTTGGAAATCACAAATTCTTCCTCTTCTCCACAAAAATCTGTCCCTTTCAAATGAAAAGGGTTTATTTCTTTGATTTTTTTAAAAAAAAATTACTCTATTTGGAAAGCAAGACTAATTCTCAACACCCTTGTCCTCAGGAGAATCCTGGGGCAAACCAATAGCCCAGAATGCAAATACCTGGGAAAACACATTATTTCAGCACTGGATTGTCCACCCAACACATACACTTATCTGTCTCAGAGGCATGACAAAATGTTACAGACTGAAAGATTAGGATTCTCTTTATATCCAAATCTGTACCATGTCCAATCTCCCCCAGCCAGGACAGTGGCTCCTCTACCCACTCAATTGCTCAAGAATTGGTGCTGGAAACAAGCTCTACCAACTCCTCCCCCGTCATGATCTCACTCGCCACCTCCTATGGAAATCCAGATCTTGCCCATTCCGCCTTCCCAATTTTCTCTCACCTGCATCACGTTGGCTCCATCCCGACCCCACTGCCCCACTCCTAGCCATCATTCTTTCTTCTTTGCATCACTGCAACAACCTTCCAACTGGTCTCCCTGCTCCCACCCTCACTGCTTTCCAATCCTTTCCCCACACACTCAGCCAGATCTGACAAAGCCCCTCAGGTCAGGTGAACACCCCACTCTATACCTTTCAATGGTATGCCATTGCACTTGCAGTAAAATACAAAATGCTTAGTGTGGCCTACAAGGCCCCATGTGTTCATGTGTTCTGTCTGCTACCTCCCCCTCCAGATTCATGGCAACTTAGCTCCCCTGGGTACCCTAGGCTTCCTATGGTCTCTTAAGGTCCCAAGCACTTTCATCTCTCTGAGCCTTCACATATGCTTATCCTTTACCTCCCTAACACCAATCCCTTTGCTTTCTACTCAACTTTCCTCCTCAGATTCCTCAAAGGGGCTTTCCTGAGCTTTTCCACCCAGATGCGGTCCCCAAGCTACTCGCATGGCATCCATTTCTTCTCCTTCGCAGCAATGATTACTGTGTGTAATTACACAGTCACTTACGAAATTCACCTGTTACATGCTTGCAACCTCGCGAGGCTGTAAGGACAGGGAACATGTATATTTTGCTCATCACCTAGCATAACCCCTAGCACAGAACAGGGACTCAGCATTTGCTGAATGAATAAACAAATTGTCCAGTGTAGGTAGAATAACAAAGGAAGGAGGAAAAAGATGGCACCTTGGGAAAAAGAAAACATGTAAAGAGTGGGCAAAGGAAGAGGAGCCAGCAAAAAAAACAGAGAATGATTAGAAAAGAAGTAGAGTCAGAAGCAAAAAGAATCTGTGATTTCAAAGGAGCTACAACTTGGAAGACAGAGCACAGAGTTTTCACTGTACGTCTCAGACAGAAAATATTGGTGAGGAACTGGAACTATCGCACTCTGCTGATGCAGGTGTAAGATGGTATTTGCACTGTTTGGCAATATCAATTAAAGCTGAACATATGCACACCTATTGCCCCAACAATTCCACTCCTAGGTTTATACCCAAAAAAGAGTGTGTGTATATGTGCATCCCCCAAAAAGTACACAAACGTTTATTGCAACACTATTTATTATAGTTAAAAACTGGAAACAACCCAAATGCCCACCAATAACAAAATGAACAAATTGTCATATATCCACACCATGGAATACCATATAGGAATGAAAATGAATGAGTTACACAACACACAATGACTTGGATGCATCTCATAAACTTACTGTTGTGTAAAATTAGTCAGACACAAAAGAGTATATATGGTATGATTCCATTTGCTTAAAGTTTAAAATCAGGCAGAGAGAATTTATAATGTTACAACTCAAAACAGTTGTATGTAATGACTTAAATGGAGCATACGGGGTTTGGGGAGCTGGTCTGTTCTGTTTCTTGATCTGGGATGTGATTACCAGATGAGTTTAGTTTGTGAATATTCATTCCACTATATACTCGTGATTTGTGCACTCTGCGCTTGTTATACTTTGATAAAATTTTACTAAAAAAGACAATTTGGTAGCCTTCTATTTAAATTGCTCAGCAGTGCCTAAAATAGATTATCACTGAATCTTTTCAGGAAGTGGATGTGTTGGTGTGCATGCCTCTGAGTGTGTATGCATGTGTGGGTGTTGAACATCGAATATTCTTTAGGAATGCAATAAGGTGAAAGGAAACGTCAAATTTATTATGCTCTCTTAAATAACTTGACTTATGTGCCATAGTATTTCCATAAAAGATTTGCTATTTGATGACAGTCAATCTGCTTGTATTGTTAGAAGGATCTTATGTAACCCCGACCCTGTACCACATCCATCAAATTCCATTTTTATGCTCCCTTTCTATTCAGTAAATCATTCAATCACTGAGCATTTTCTCTGCACCAATCCCTGTGAGGGGTGGTGGGGATTCAGACAAAACTCTATACATCTCCCCTTCTTATATCTCTATTCTTAGGGCCTGAGGAATTCAGCAGGGATGCTTGCCAAGAGCATCTAAGCCACAGGAACAGGATCTGGGGCAAGCCCGCGTGAGTTTTTCACCTAGAGTAGCTGGAACTTGTATAATTAAAGGGGCGAGGGAAGCCAGAGCCCAGTGTGACAGAGAACTGGTACAAGGAGCGGGGAGGGTGGACTAGCTGAGCTCAGGAAACAGACGTTGGCGGCATCAGGCACAGATCAGGAAATAGATGCAAAGATGGCCCAAGAGAACAGTGGAGAACCAAGAGCAGTGACGAATGGGGTCCTCACAGGGCACATTGATAAAGGGTGTATTTAAAAACAATAAGAAACTGGCTAAAAGTCTGCCTGCTTTTTGTTATCACCACGCACCAGCAATCCTAAAAAATGTTGGTAGTAAAATACTCTTGCCTAAGAATGCTCGCTACAGCAGTGTTTGTGACAGTGAAAAACCTAAAGGATGGGTTGAGTGGATGCTGGCGTGTTCAGACAGGGGAACTCCATGCAGCGGTAGAAGCAGAGAAACCAGCACTCCATGGATCACCCTGGACAACCCTAAAGCATAATGTTGCTAGTTGCTAGAAGTCTACGCAGTCTAATGGCATTGACACAAAGTTTTAAAACACACAAAATGAGGGTTGTGTGTGGATCCATGTTACAAAAGTGCACAAACGTGTGGCGGCATGACAGACATCGGGCAGAGTGGTAACCCCTGGCAATGGGAAGAAAGAAATGCAATCAAAAAGGGTACTCAGGACTTTGTCAGTATTTGGGGGGAGGGTTGTTTTTTTGTTTTAAGCCCAGAGGTAGAAATCACAAGCGCATTATATTGCTATCTGTTCTTTTTCTGCATGTCAGAAATATTTTACAATACAAATACCATTAGACCCACCAAAAAAACCCAAATACTCCTGCCTGCCGGGGAAAGTTGTGCCTGCCTTCCCCCTCATAAACTAGTGCAGGTAAATGGTTCAGAAAAGAAAGCTGTGACATATGTAGAGGTGTCAAGAGCGCATTCCTACTGGTGGCATGAGATGGGCATGGGGTCAGGTGAAAAAAAAATCTGGCTTCCTGGGAAAAAAGCAGCATGTCTGAAGAGAAGATGACATGTTCTTAATTCCAATGTAGGGTTAAAAGGTTAACATCCATGGGATAACCTGCCCCAAAACACCACGCACAGGCCTTGTTACGTGTAAGCAGGCAGAGATGACTCAACTCTCAACAGCTCTAAACCTGGGAAACGGCATGCCCCTTATAACCAGGCGCCGTGACATTTTGGAATATGTGTTGGTAAGGTTTTCCATGTTAAATAGCTTTACAAGTTGTTATTAGAATCACGTTAGCTCGGCGCTACAGTGAACGTCTCACGTCCACAGATGATTCTTTCCAAGAAACCTATTGGTTTGCCTTTCTTCTCTTTTCCTTCTGAATAGCAGCTGACAGACAAAGGGGAGCTGGCCAGGGCCTTTGATGCCAATGCCAATTGAACAATAGCCCTGCTTGTGGCAAGCACCCTCTTTGTTCAGCCAGGAGAATGCTGAGGCTATATTGCTCATTGGATCCAGTGTATGTGGGTGGCCGGAGCAAGGTGCATTTGGCAGCCAGATGTAGATTCTGGGTGGTATGAGCTGACTGTCCACATGGCTAAAGCTTGGGACTTGGCTGGAACTCCCCTGACCAGTGCAATCAGAGAAACCAGATGGACTCGCCTCCTCGTCCTTTGAAGATGGTGTCCTTTATTTAGCTGAAGGGAAGAGGCAGCCAACTATCTGACCTGGAAAGCATTCTCAGGCAGCCTGGTCCTTTTCGTACACATCTAAGAGAAAGGGAAAGTGCACTGTTGAAAGCAAATTTAGGGAGGGATTTTGCAAGCCACTGAGGAGGTTGCAAAATCACACTTATAAATGGGCACCAGAGGTTCTATTAACCAGTGGGAGCTTCCCCGTTATTTTCCTGGGGCAGTTCTGCTTAGAAGGCAGATGACACTGCAGGGAATTTGTCACCATTTCTAGGGGCTTCTGTGCTGTTGCTGCCACTGCTGCTATGGCTTCTGCTGCAACCAGAGTCATTTCTAGCCACCAGAGCTGCTCCTCATTCTAGACCATCCTCCCTGGGAGGGCATCTAGCCATGGCGGGGAGGCCGGGGCACAGGGGCTTTGCTTGCCATGCCCCTGTTTGTGCTGGTCTCAGGGGGAGGTACTGAGTTATTATCATGGTCCTAGGGGGCCCCAACTGGGGCCAAGACAGTTCCTTCCCTGCCCACATTAAGCCATGGGATTTCTCTAAAATGCAACTAGGGCTGGGCTCTCCCACCTAACAATTCCACCTGGAATCCACCAACAACCTTGTGCTTTGAGCTCTGCCCCTCTAGCTCAGTTTGCACATTGTCATACTCTCTCTGGCTAACCCCCTTCAGATAGTCTACCTAATTGAATGTTATTCCCAGTTCGGGTGAGGGTTTCATCCCTAAACACAAACTCTTTGCCCACACAGTCTGCTCTGGGATCCTGCTCATGTAATACTTGCTGGGTTGGAAGTGGAGCTCTGGGAGTGTCAGGCCATCACGCACAGCTGTACAAGCTGTTCATTGCACAAGGTCTTCCAGCCAAGATGGTAAATAGGGGCTGATATACAGTTATCAGATCCTATGGACTTATACTACATGCACTCAACAGGAGCAAGTGCCAGTGTTTGACATCTTTTGTTTCACCTTCCTAGATCAGCACCCCTCTTTTTTGGAAGACCTGTTACTCTCTCAAGTCCAACCTCATAGTTAGAACTAACGGGAACTGCCAATCCCAGTACCCGAGTACCCAACACTTGGCCTTGGGGGTGGACACATTGCACAAGCTGGAACCATCGGAGTCCCTCCCAGAGGCTGTCAACTGAGGGAAAAGAGTCCCACCTCAATGGAGGCTAAGCTGGGAGAATGCTAGTCCAGAAGTGCCCATGGCTGCATTTCCCACCTTATAGAAGAAGGTAGGGACAGTAAAGGAGAGTGAAGCTAACATGTAAGGAGACAGAGACAAAAAATAAAGATTCCTCGGTGGCCCAGGAGTCCTGACTCAGAGCATCCCTAAGGCCTGTCACACAATTCCCCCTGCCATCTCCACTATTCTTTTCCCCAGTTGTCTTTTATGAGCCAACAAATCCTCTCTTGACCTCATGCCATTTGTGCTGAATTTCCATTGCTTGCAACCAAGAGAGTCCTGATAAACACAGTGCCCAATAAAAATCTTCCCAAATGCTCACTCTGCTGGGGAAAGAAACTAACATTTATTGACGTTCTAATGTCCGCCACCCATAAGCCTGATGATTTTACATATTATATCATTTTAATTCTCTAATGACCCACCAGTAGGTAGTATTAGTCACCTCACTTTTTAGATAAATAAACTTTTCATTTATTTAGGTCTTTAATTTTTTTCAATGGTGTTTTGCAGTCTTGCATTTCTTTCCTAAATTTATTCCTATTTCACTTTTTTGATGCTAATGTAAATGGAATTGCTTTCTTAATTTCCCTTTTGAGTTGTTCACAAAACTCACATAATTTATGCTAGAATTCTTCTAGAGAATTAATTCTTTTCTATAAATGGGAAACAAAAAGCTGTGAAACACTCACTACCATCTTATGGAAAGGCCTTCCCCACAGTGATAGCCTCCGTATCAGCTGTGTTAGAAATTCCAGATATACCATATTTTATTTATCCATTCATCAGCTGATGAACATTTTGGGTTGTTTCCATACTTTGGCTATTATGAATAATGCTGTCTATGAACATTCATGGACAAGTTTTTGTGTGAACATAAGCTTTCAGTTCTCTTGGGTATATACCTAGGAGTGGAATTGCTGGGTTGTATGGCAACCCTATGTTTACCTTTGTGAGAAACTGCCAGGCTATGGTCAAAGTGTCTGTACCATTTTCTATTCCCATTAGCAATGTATGAGGATTCCAATTTCTCTACAATCTCACAAAAAGTTGTGATTATCTGTCTATCTCTATATATCCATCCTAGTGGATGTGAAGTAGTATTTCATTGGAGTTTTGACTTGTGCTACTCTGGTGACTAATGTTGAACATCTTTTTAGTATAGTTATTGGCCACTTGTATATCTTCTGCCCAACAATGTCTTTACAAGTCCTTGGGTTATTTGTTTTTGTATTGAATCATACAAGTTGTGTTCTACATATAAGTCCCTTATAAGATGCATGATTTTCTCCCATCTTTGAATTGGTTTTTCACTTTCATGATGATGTTCTCTAAAGCTTAAAAGTACTGAAATTTAATATCCACGTATATATTTTTTTCTTTTGTTGCCTGTACTTTTGGTTTCATATCTAAGAAACTTTGCCTAACCCAAATGTCATGATGATTTATTCTTTTATTCCCTTCTAGAGTTTTATAGTTTCAACTCTTGCATTTAGTTCTATCATCCATTGTGAGTTAATTTTGGCATATGGTGGGGGAAGGATTCCAAATTATTTGCATGTAAATATCCAGTTGTACCACCACCATGTGTTGAAAAGACTATCCTTTCCCTACTGAATTATCTTGGCTGCCTTGTCAAAAATCAATTGACCATAAGTGTTTATTTCTGGGCTCTCAATTTTATTTCATTGATCATTGATCTATATGTCTTTACTTACACCAGTACCACAATGTTTTGCTTACTGTAGCTGTTTAGCAAGTTTTGAAATAGGGAAGTGTGAGTCCTCTAACTGCATTCTTTTTAAGATTGTTTTGATGATTGTGGGTCCCTTGTATTTTTCTATGAATTTTAGGATCAGCTTGTCCATTTCTGTAAAAAGTTAGCTGGGATTTGATAGGGATTGCATTGAAGCTGTTGATGAATTTGGGAAGCATTACCATCTTTACAATATTGTCTTCCAATCAATAAACAAAGGATGTCTTTCCATTTATTTAGATCTTTATTTTTTCAATAATGTTTTGTAGTTTTCAGATACAAAGCTTGAAGTATTTCATTTTTTGATGCTCATATAATAGAATTGTTTTCTTAATTTCAGTTTTGAATTGTTCATTGCTAGTATACAGAAATACAAATGATGTTTTGCATATTGATTTTATATCCTATAATTTCGCTGAACTCTTTTAGTAGTTCCAATAGTTTGTGTGTATGCTTGTGTGTGTGTGTGTATATATATATATATTTATGTTTCTTAAGTTGTTGTTTTTCCTTATGAGATGGGGTTTCACTAAGTTCCCCGGGTTGGAATGCAGTGGTTATTCACAGACACAATCATAGTGTAGTACAGCCTCGCACTCCTAGGCTCAAGCAATCCTCCTGCCTCAGCCTCCCAAGTAGTTGGGACTACAGATGTGCAGCACCACGCCTGGCTAATTTTTTTTATTTTTAGTTTTTTGCAGAGATAGGATCTTGCTGTTGCCCAGGCTGTTCTCGAATTCCTGGGCTTAAGTGATCCTCTTGCCTTAGACTCCCAAAGCGTTGGGATTACAGGCCTGAGCCACTGTGCCCAGCCACATATTGTTTTTATGCAATTGTTTTTTAAATCAATTAAGAGAAGAAAGGAAAAAAAAATACACATTAATAGTGTTTTCTACAATTGCATAATTGCCTTTATCAGTGTTCTTTCTCTTTTATGTGGATTTGAATTACTGTCTGGAATCACTTCCTTTCAGTCTGAAGAACTTTCTTTAGTAGTTCTTATAAGACAGTTCTGCTAGCAATAAATTACCTTGGTTTTCTGTTTATCAGCAAATGTCTTTATTTCACCTTCATTTTTCAAAGATAGTTTTGCTGGATATCAGATTCTTCATTGACAGTTTTTTTCCTTTGAGCACTTTGAATATATGTTATCCCACTGCCTTCATGGTTTCTAAGGAGAAGTCAGCTGTTATTCTTACTGGGATCCCCTTGAAAACGAGTAATCATTCTCTTACTGGTTTCAAGACTTTGTCTTTATCTTTCAATACTTTTACAATAATGTGTCTGGTGTGTATCTCTTTTGTATGTATCCTACATGGAGTTCATTTTGTCCTCTCTGGTTTTTGGATTGTATAATCTCTCTCAGTGTGTCTTCAAACTCACAGATTCTTTCTTCTTCCAGTTCAAATATACTGTTGTGCCCATCTAGTGAATTTGTCATTTTAGTTATTGTACTTTCTGGTTCCAAAATTTTCATTTGGTTCATTTTGTATCATTTCTCTCTCTCTCCTTTGGTATTCTTTATTTAATGAGATATTGTCATTATATCTTCTTCTACTTTTTTTGGGGGGGGGAGGCAGACAAGGTCTCATTCTGCTGCCCAGGCTAGAGTGCAGCGGTGTCATCATAGTGCACCATAAGCTCAAACTCCTGGGCTCAAGCGATCCTCCTGCTTCAGCCTCCTAAATAGCTGGGACTACAGGTGCATACCACTATGTCCAGCTAGTTTTTAAAAAAAATTTTGTAGAAACAGGGTCTCACTATGTTGCTCAGGCTGATCTCGAACTCCTGGCCTCAAGTAATTCTCCTACATCAGCCTCCCAAAGTGCTAGGACTATAGGTGTGAGCCACCATGACTGGCCTCTTTACTTCTTTAAGTATAGTTTCCTTTAGTTACATACTCATAATGCTTCTTTGAAGTCTTTGCTAAATTTGACATCTGGGCCCCCTCACAAGCAGTTTCTGTTGTCTGCTTTTATTATTCCTGTGTAGGAGCCACATTTTCCTGTTCCCTTGAATGTCTTATAATGTTGTTAAAAACTGAACATTTTAGTTTATATTTTGAAGCAATCCTGGATGTTGATTCCACTCATTCCATTCCTCTCTGAGACTTGTCAGTGTTTCTTATTTATTTGTTTCATGACTTAACTGAACCATTTTAGCGAAGTCTATTTCTCCCTCAGTGTGTAGATTCTGATGTTGATCTTCAGAGGTTACAGCTCTGGGCACACAAAGAGTAACTCTGGGATGACAGTGATTTTACCAGGACTCTGCTTTGAGCCTCCTTTTCTTTTGACTGTTTTCTTTTCCTGATCCTAGCTGCCTTGGTAGGTTTCACACCCTGCTGTTAATGTCCACTAAATACCAGCTGATTGCTTATTGTTTTTGACAATGCCTTGGAGCAATTAAATTGAGGTACCTTTGAAGAGGTAGTTTTTGAGGCCAGTCTTTGAGGTTTATTCTGATACCAGGAAAGCTATTCTGACACCAGGAAGGATCTTCTTACCTCTCTTTAGGTGTTTCTCTCTGGTAAATGAGTAGCTATGGTTTAACATGTTGTTCTCATGGAGCTACTAGCTTCCTCTTAATTGCTTATCACCAAAATCTCCATTGTTTTCTAGAGTGTCTTTAGACTTGAATTTTCCCACACTCTAGTCCTAATGAAACCAATTCTATTGGAAAGAGCTTCAGAGATCTTTGATCTTATATTCTGCCTCACTGCTCTGGAGCTGGGGGCAGAGACAGTGCCTGCTTCTGCCTGAGTATTACCCCTACTTTATGAGCAGGGCTTTGGCCAAGAGCAATAGCCTCTGGTCTTCCCAGCTTGCCTCTCCGGACACAGAGTCTCTGTTCTATGAGCAAGCTGGGGCCAGGGTAGCTGTAACCTCAGCATTCTCTGCCTGCCACACCTGGTGTAGAGCTTCTACCCTTAAAGTGGGGGCTGGCTGGAAGAAGAGACACCCAGTCCTCTCAGATGCTCTTGCCTGATTTAGAGCTTCTATGATACAGCGCTAGAGGTGAGGGGAGAAATGTCAGTGGCCTAGCTCTCCTGGGGAGATACAATAGCCTTCAACTGGGATTTGAGGGAGAGGGAGCCCTGTGTTCTTGGCTGCACCCACCCAGAATGGAGCCTCTGTCACAACGAACTGGAGGATGAAAGGGGGGCAGGGAGAGGAAGCAGGTCATGGCTCAAATGACACAGAGTCTCATTGTTCTTATTGTGATTTAGTAGATTTTCCTGAATAAATGTTTCTTCATTTGTTGTATGCCTTTAGGACAATTTCCAGAGACTTCAATTTGTTGTTTTTAAATAATTCACCAGTTATGGTTGTTTTACTGTGGGGAGGGTCCGTAGAGCTCCTTGTACTGCCATTCTGAGAGTTGTCTCCAAAGCTCATTGTTTTGAAAATTGCATAATTTTGCATTCTTCCTTTTTCACTTTGCTTAATAATTTTCTACATTATTACAAACTCTTAATAAGTGTCATCTCTAATTACTATGTGATAGTCCATCAGGTTGGATATAGTATATGGTAATAAACTTTTTAATTTAGAACAGTTTTAGATTTACAGAAAAATGGGAAGACGGTAAGGATTTTCCATATACCTTACACCCAGTTTTCCCTATTATTAACATCTTACATTAGTCCACAGTTTATTTTTGGTTTGCTTCTAGTTTTTCACTGTGTTAAGTATTGCTGTGATGAACATCTTTGTGCATATATATTCTTTTGTATCTTTGCCTGTTGTGATAGATTTTTTTTCAGAGATATAATTACTCAAAGGATTTTAGAACATATTTGAATCTCTAAAATCAAAGTTCGTTAAGTCTATTATCAAAATTCTGCTTGATATCTGAGTAGTAATTAAGTTATGATTTCTAGGTTTGGTCAAGTAAAAGGTATGCCTCGTTAGCACAGCCTCTAGCAAATTATGATCATGAAGTTAAAGAGTTTGCAAGAACTGATTGAAATCCTAGGTACCAGGTGATCTTAACACCCCGGGGCAGACTTGTTCAAGCCTAGCCATGCAGTCCGACTTACTGATGCGACCTAAATCATGCTTAAATGTATTCAAGGACATTTAGCTTTTTCAATTCAATCACAACATAGAGAATCAAACAAAAGTTACTTAAATTTGGTTCTATGTGATGGAACATTGGTCTACACCAGTGGTTCTCAAAATGTGGTTCCCAGATCAGCAGAATCACTGGCCTGGAGAGGTCAGATAACAAGGGTTAACACTAACATTCAGAGATGGAAGTCACAACCCTCAAACCTTAAAATCTGAAATGCATAGCCTCATATCCCACCCCAAGTGCTTGTGTATTTCTGCTGCAAACATTTTACCTTTCCCAGTTGATAAGATAAAGGATAAAGGAAGGATATAAGATTAACTTTATGGTAATTATCTGGGAGTAATCTGATCTAGGAAAAGGATATAATGAATCATTAATGTTATCAAACCACTTTTTGGTATTCAGGTCAGTCTGACTGGCTGGAGGGAGGTTGCTAGAGCTCACAGCATAGCAAGCAAGCTCAGTGTACTCTCTGACCCGGATTTGGGAGCAAGGTATTAGTACCGCCTGTCCATCTCCTGCCATGAATAACCCCAATGATGTAGAGATAGGGCAAGTTAGAAGGCTCCTGAGACTCATTTCTTGGACTTTAAAGCTACAAAGGCTACCCTAAGTACCTGAGTGGACATTGGCCAATGGACCACTGTGAGTGACCCTGCAACAGCAGGGAACCATGGTTACAGAGCCTAGGAGAGTCATCCTCACAGAATGCATGAATGTTTTTGAGGCTCTGCAGAAAAGTTGCACCAATGTGCCTTTCTCCACTCATCCCAACAGTGATGAGAATACAAGTGTGATAGCATCAAACACAGAGCTTAGTTTGCATGCCTTCTCACAAACGCTGGGGAAATATAAATGCTTATAGATGCCTCAAAGTATGAAGGACCAAGCCAAATCCTAGCAAGTTTAGGAGTGCTACCCCTCTAGGGGTAGAGGTCAGGAGCTCTAACTTTTTCCTCACCATAGCCCCTTGAGAGTAGGGATTGATGGTTAGCTGTGGGGCAAGCAGAATATAGAAGATGCTTAGGCCAACCAACCCTGGATCCTTTTCCCAGTCCTGCTGAAGACTGGAAGGTAGGAGGGGAGGGGTGAGGAGGGATAACAGCATTAACTCTGCCCAGGTCTAAAGGTAGGAAACTGGAAATAAAAAGGGACCCTTTCTCCTGGAGAAAAACAAGCCCAGCCAGGGCCAGAGAAGGATTTAGTTCCCCTCTCTTAAATAAAGTAGGGCTCACTGTCTGATCTATGAGTGAGAAACAAGGAAGGAGGTACATGGGTTTCCAGAAAGCTCATGTACAGGTGCCCCACTCCTGGGTGGGCAAAGTGGACAAAGCAGGTCTAAAAGGTACAGCTCCCACTTCTGCTTCGGAACTTAATAATTATTAGGAGTTCTCCAAAAAACAGAGGAGGAAATCTACATTTCTTATTGTAATCACAATGATTCCCAGGTTTGACCAATTTGGGGTATAAATGATGTTACATTAACAGGTTATCCTAACTGCATCTAGTGCCAAATTCCACCTGCATAATTGTCAGACGTCGGACCCCATTTGCATTGCCCTGCTCATTATGATCCTCTTAGAATGCTCAGAAAGTCATCCAGGTGCTCCCCATCCAACCCCCAGAGGGAGCCTGGCCAGTCTGAGTCCTGCTCCAGACTGCAGCCTCAGCCTTCCCCTTGGGTCAATAGCTTTGGCAGGCTCCTTGGTGGGCCACCCATAAACAGAACTGTTCTGGGACACCAGAACAGAATGTACTTACTCTATCAAGAGAAGCAGATAGCTCTTTGTCATTTGTTTGGTCTGGGGACCAGGAGAAATTAGGATCCAGGCAAAAGAGCACTCTAGAGTTCAGAGACGAGACCGGTCAGTAAGTATTGCATTTTAATGGACACAAATATGTACCACACAAACTGGCATTTCTAATAATTGCCTGTGATAAATAGCAGTATGCTACTGTGCTCTGTGGTTTCATTGTGGCTTTAAAATTAAGACACATAATATAACTTGCATATGCAATTTTTCAATTTTTTCCCTTAGAGCTAATCTTTGCAGATTGTCAGAGATGATAACGATTATTGTTCACTCGGGTAGCTCTGGCTTGGCAGAAGACTGCAGAAGGAAATTGTCTAATGGTAACATGACTCCTCTGCACTGGGTTCAGTGCATGCTGCCTGTGGTCAAGGCAGGACAGGGAAGGGTAGAGTGATGGAGGAGAAGGTGCGGGAGGGAACAATGTATGGAATCATTATGGAGGGCCTGTTTTGGGGGGACTTATCCTGATTCCTAGGAGGAGAAGATTGATCAATTTCCATGGTGGCATTGGAGAACTTTTCTTTAATATTTAATTTTTTCTTTTTTTTTACTTTTTAAAACTTTATTAAAATTTTGTGCTAAAAAATTAATGAATGGGCTGGATGCGGTGGCTCATGCCTGTAATCCTGGCTCTTTGGGAGGCTGAGGCAAGAGGATCACTTGAGGCTTGGAGTTTGAGACCAGCCTGAGCAATATAGAAAGACTCCATCTCTACAAAAACTAGAAAAATTAGCTGGGCATGGTGACATTCACCTGTAGTCCCACCTACTCAGGAGGCTGAGGCAGGAGGATCGTTTGAACCCAGGAGTTTGAGGATTATGGGAATTGGCTGTATAATTATGGAGGCTAAGATGTTCCACAACATCCTGTCTTCAAGATGGAGAAACAAGAATGTTGGTGGTGTAATTTAGCCTGAGACTGAAGGTCTGAGAACCAGGGCACAGAGCCACTGGTGTAAGTCTGGAGACCCAAGAAGAACCAGGAGCTGCGATGTCCAAGGGCAGGAGCAGATGGATGTCCCAGCTCAAGAAGAGAGAAAGAATTTTCCCTTCCTCCAGCTTTTTGTTCTATCCAGGCCTTCAATAAATTAGATGATTGCCACCCACAGTGATGAGAAGGCAGATCTTCTTTACTCAGTCTACTGATTCAGATGCTAATGTCTCACAGACAACCCTGAAAAAAAATATTTTATCAGCTATCTGGGCATCCCTTAGCCCAGTCAAGTCAACACATTAGCCATCGCACCTTCCAATCCCACCATTTTGAGTTTGCCATTTTTTTTTCTATGTTTATTTAAATATATCTAAACATATTCACAACTAAAGGGATTTTTTTTCCATAAGGCAGTCCTAATTATTAGTACTGATGTATGTGCCTCTAGTACCAGGAAAACAAACTCATACAAGTGTTCAGAGCTGTAATCAATAACCGAAAGTATCATGTCAATATATGATATCTACTGCATGACAGGTGCTATTCTCAGCCCTTTAGTTGTCAACTTATTTTTTTCTTATAGCAAACCTATGAGTATTATTATCATTCCCATTTTACAGATGAGAAGACTGAGGCTGAGAGCAGTTAAGCCGCTTGCCATGTGACCATGAGATCTGTAAGGGCAGAAACCCTGACTTTTTGTTTACCACAGCATCCCCAGCACCCAACACAGTCAGTGTCTGGAATTTGGTAGACGCAATACATAGATTTTGGGTATACTATGGTTGTGCAGGTTCACATGGACAGCAAGTGGTTAAGTAGGGTTTGAACCCAGATATGCCTGACTCCTTAGCTACTACATTACACTGACACGCTGAGGCAGTGGCAGTGCAGAGAGGGTACAGAGCCCATGGGAATCACAACAAAGCTTCCTCTTTTGAGCCTGCCCACCCTGAGGGCGGTGTCTACCAGGCATGGCAAGTAGAACACCCAGGGCAGAGTTCCTTCCTCACAGTACTGCCTGCAATTCTATTCCATCTGACATCCCCATGACAATGACTGTTAATGTTCAGAATGTCTACAAAGAAAGGCAAACAGTAACACTTTCAGAAGATTGGCCAAGGGTCACTGCTCCTGCTTTGCTAATGGAGAAAAAAACAAATGGAAAAAATGAATGGATGAACAGGCTCTGAACACCCATGGACCATGCATGTTCACTAGCAGTATCTCAGGTCACTCACTCCCTGGATGGTAGACTGATTTTGTAGATGAAGACACTGAAGCTCAGAGAGGTGTAGTGATTGTCCACAGCTCTGAGGGCAGAGCCCACGTGGTCTGACCCCCAGTCTAGGGCTTTTCCTACAGTTAATGCTCCGTGAAATGCCTTCACGTCTCACTTAAATGCCATGGTGTGTGAGCTCATGGGGGTATACTGGGCCATTTGCTCTACTGTAAACTCCAGCCTCTGCCTCTTCACATCTCAACACCTAGAAGCTAAGGCAGCCCAGGACAAAATTAAAAATATATATAGGAGTGGTTTTCTCACTATGATGTTGCAAAAGATGCCCCCCAGAACATGTCTGTTTATATGTGTGTGTATACAAACACACACACACACACATACACATAAATTTTTCTTTGTAGCAAAAACTTTGGAGAAAAACATATGACTGAAGTCAAATTGACCAACTGAACTACAAGGAGAAGGAAGGGGCTGGCTGAATAGAAGTGGAGTGGCAGAGGAAGGGGAGCCAGGGTTCTAGAAGGAGCAGGGCAGAGAAGAAGAGCTTCGTGACTTTGGGGGAAGAGGAGGGAATTGAATTCGCCTCCTGGCTGGGCAGGGTTCAGAGGGAAGAGTGAGAAGCAACATCCAAATGTCCTCAAGTAGCATGAGAAGAGGGGCCCTCTGGGAGGTGGAATTGTAACAGGACCCAGAGGCTGCACAACCCAGAGGAACTGATGTAGCCCCAGCAGGGGCAGCATGGCACGCAGGCCAGGCCAGCAAACTGGGGTGGGTGACAAAAGCTTTCTAGCAACGCAGGTGGCTCTCAGAATTGGGGTCCTGAGGACGGGGTTGAGCAGGAGGCTTTCTGAAGACTCGGGACAGCGAGGTCAGTTAGGAGCTTCTGCAAGGAAGGCTATGGGCAAGACGATCTTTTCTGAGACATACCAGACAACGATTTTCCTGGTGTCACATCGACTTTCCTATAGTTGCAGGCTGAGAAGGCTGGATGAGCGGGGGAAGAATACTACTTATTGTAATTTTTTTTAATTGCATATATTGTCTCAAACTCACTCATTAAAAATGACCAACATCTTAAAAGCTGGATTTGAATTGAGGTTCTATACTTGTTTTTGAGGTAAGTAATTTTTGAGACTTGATGGATAGTACATTTTTGAAGTTAACCCCCTCACAGCCACCCTTCCTTTCCTCCCCCTACCCGTGCCTGCCCCTCCACAACACACACACACACACACACATCCCTGGCATTTCTGCCCCTCGCATTTTCTCAACCCACTTCCATCTGCCTTGTCCACATTAAGGGAAACCAACCAGTCCTAAGCAGGCTCCTCTGCTTGCTGTTCCTCCACTTGGCAATTTGTTAATTCCCAAGAGGAGGATTGCATTTGAAAACATGCATTGCCTTTATCTTACTGTGATGCTGTTCTCTGACTCTCCTGCTGCTGCTTTGAATAATCAGTATTTAAAAAGAAAAGAAAAGAAAGAAATGGTTAACCTCTTCATTGGCCTTCAGCGGTGGCTCCAGTGAGCTGTCAGGAATAGCGGTCCATGACAAATGAGATTATACCTCTCTTCATTATCCATCCTTTTCATCCGAGTACAGTAGCAGTGCTGAGACTTTTCAGGGATCACATCAACCAAATCCTGAGTTAGAGACATTTAAATTCAAAAACCCACACTCAGTTGTACCTGTTTCTTCCTGGCTACCATGGTAAATTTCGGGTTTGGATATAACTCCTTGAAAATTTATTTTGAAGTAAATAGAAGCTTGTTTTGAGATTGAAAAGTTGTTTCAACATGCATCCCAGACAGCATGGCCACAAATGGAGTATAAATGCTACAGGATCCCAACTTGAGATTTTTATTTTAGCCCAGTGCATTCAAAGCAATAATCTACATTGTGCCACGCCAAGTGGTGACTGTGCTAGGAGGATTAAAGGATTATTTTTTTAATCCACTGGAACTTAAGCCATGGCCCCTCTATCAGAACCATTAATAACTATAATGGACTGAATCCACATACCTCTTTTCTTTAAGATTCTCAAAATGTTTTTGCCAAATGTAATTTACCAAATCTCAGATTAATTTTTCGAGCTGGGAAGAGCCTTAGAGATCAAACAGACAAACTCCTTATTTAAAGATGAAATTTGAAGCCCAGGGAAGTTAAATGACTTAGTCCAGGTTTCACAGTCACTTACTGGCAAAGCAGAATTAGAACCCAGGCCTCCAGATTTTTAGCCTGGGGTGTTTTCCCCACAACCCTGCTCTGTGAATTTGCAACCAACATTGGCATCACATGGGAGCTTGTTAGAAAAGCAGAATCTCAGGCCCCACCTGAGACCTGCTGAATCAGTACGTGCATTTCAACAGAGCCCTCAGTGTTTGCATGCACATTAAAGAACGAGAAGCTTGTATCACATCTCTCTGCCATTTTTCCACAGCTCTGTGACATTTGCGTTTGACATCAGTACCATTTTCTGGATATGCACAAGAGAGTCCAATATAATAAGTACAATTAACACTGTGAAGAACATTCTCTACCAAAAGAAAAATAGTATAGCACATCTGATCATAGCAATGGAAGGAAAAGATCAGAAGATGATCCTGTTTTATGGAGAACTTATGCTGTACACTTGAAAAACAGGGTCCCTGCCCTGAACAAGCCTATTTTTGTTGTTGTTGTTGTTTTGTTTTTTGAGACAGGGACTAGCTCTTCACTGGGCTGGAGTGCAGTGGCATCAACCTAGCTCACTGCAACCCCAAACTCCTGGGCTCATGCGATCCTCCTGCCTCTGCCTCCTAAATAGCTGAGATTATAGGTGTGTGTCACTATGTCCAGCAAATTTTTCTGTTTTTTCTAGAGACAGGGTCTCACTCTTTGCTCAGGCTGGTCTAGACATCCTAAGCTCAAGCAATCCTCTCGCCTCAGCCTCTCAGAATGCTAAGATTACAGGCATGAGCTACCATGCCCAACTCTGAACAAACTTATAATCAGGAAGGAGAGAAAAATCCAGAGCCCAGGGAAAAATAAAACAGAACCATTAAGTTCCAAATCTGTATGTAAAGAGTCTAGAGCAATAGGTATAAACATGTAGACTCAGTGGGGCTGGAGTGCTCTGGGAGAACTTCCAATGAGACCCCCTCTAATTTATCCTACTCCCTATTGCCAAAGAGAAATTTCTAAACTGCAATTTTGACCAAACTCTCATCCTTTGGTGACTCACCACTGCCTTCAGGGTAAGATCTAAAATCCCCTGAGTGGTTCCTGGAGTCTCTCTTTGGCCTCAGCACCCTATTCCCACCTCTCTCCCCTGACTCCTTCTCATGCCCTTGTGCCCCAGAAACACTGGGCTGCTTGCAGTTCCCCAGTTTGCCATGCCTTCTTTAGCCCTGGGCCTTTGCCAGGGGCTTCTTGTGTATGGTCTGTGTTCTCCCTTCCCCGTGGGTTAAAATTCCTCCAGCCATAGTTGGGGATGTTTTCGGAACTGAACAAGACTTTGCCATCAGTATGTTTCTCTTGATGCCTAACCTAGAGCACCCTGGTTGCATTTTAATGAAGGATACTACCTCCTCTCTCTTTTGCTGCCTGAGGAGGTGGGGTCAGCTGCCTGTCTTTATTATTATTGCATATCCTTGAAGACAGTATATCCATTAGCAGTTGATCCAGTTACTTAAAAATGTGAGCTTCTTATGCTTTTCCTTTACTTCTGGCCCTTGAGTTCAAGCTCCACCTCCGCGGTTATTTTCTCTCTGACAGCTCAGGTTTCTTATATCTCTCCAGCACGTGGAAACCCAGTACAGCCCATGGAAGCCTCTGGCACTCAAGGTCCCCACAGGTCTAGGGTGAGACAAGATTGCATTTCCATGAATGTGCTTCCATGCATATTTTGCAATTTCAGAGTTGTCCAGATGCCTGAAGAAATATTTTATACTGAGGCAAATAAAAGACACTGACAGGTGTAAAACTCTGAACCACCAGAATTTAGCCAAAAGGGTCTCTAGGCTTTTCTCTCCAAACAGTCTTGTTTCCTTTAAAGCCTTTTGTGCTCCAGATTCATCTCTCTGTTATTTTTCTTTCTGATAATTGTGCATTATAAAATAGCACCTCATGTACACCCAGCAAATGTGCAAACTGTTTCATAATTAAAAAGATTTCTATTCCCTAAAACCTGACAGGTGTGGTTAAATATGATTTGCTCACTGTTTTAATGGAATGTGTGGCTAAAGGGTCAGAGCCTTCAACCATTACGCTTGAAGCCCCACACTGCCATTACGAAGTTATTGTACTTTTCTTTTTGACCAAGAAAGCCCCATTCTAGGATTCTTTAGAAAGACAGAAAAGGGACATTTGGCAAAAACAAAATGCTAAATCTAGAAACATTCTGGATTCCTGGTGTTGTTTTTTTTGTTTCCCTGCAAGTCATCTAAAAGATGTTTCTTTTTCCTTAGCAGATGTCTGGCCATGAACATCACAACCTAATTAATTACTACAGTTATTTATAGGTATGACTTGCATGTAGAATGTTAATAATAATCATAACAATTACTATTAACAAGAATGAATTGTCCATGTATTGAGCTTTATGAGTCATAAAACAATTTCACTTGTTTAAGCTTTTTTTTTTTTATTATTTTTTTTGAGACAAGGTCTTGCTCTGTTGCCCAGGCTAGAGCACAGTGGCGTCGTGATAGCTCACTGCAGCCTTCAACTTCTAGGCTCAAGCAATCCTCCTGCCTCGGCCTCCCGAGTAGCTGAGACTATGGGCACACGCCACCGTGCTCACCTAATTTTCTATTTTTTTGCAGAGACAGTGTCTAGGTATGTTGGTCAAACTGGTCCCAAACTCCTGGTCTCAAGTGATCCTCCCACCTCGGCCTCCCAAAATGCTAGGATTACAGTCATGAGCCACTGCACCTGGCCTAATTTTATTTAATTCTATTTTGGATTCTCCCAACTACCCTATGAGGGAGGCAAGGTAGGTTTTATTACAGTATTCTCATTTTATAGGTAAGGAGACTGAAGCACAGAGAGATGAAGTGAATTTCCAAATGATGCATATTTGGAAGGATAAAGCCTTACAGGTCACATTTGCTTACAGACTAGCAGAAGAGTGAATATAATCTGAAGAGTTATGATTGATCTACAGATATCCTCAGAATTTAAGTACATGAACTGTCTCTATGTGAGTATTTAAGTAGTCAAGTGAAATGTTCTCAAGGCCCCGCTGTTTCCTATCTTGTAGATGAAATCAGCTGAGAAACTGTCCATCACATACAGAGTACAAATTGAGTCATCATCAGTTTGATACAAGAAGTTGTCTGATAAGGTTCAGTGTTCAGGCTAAAAGTCCTCAAACTTTCAGAACATGATACCAGCCCATTTTTGCCTCATTTAGGTAGTAGGATAAAGGGGTCTTTGTGTTTTCCTTCTGTGATAAATGTGGGGGACCCATTTCCTTCATTAGTGTCAATAATTCACATTCACATTTGGATAGCACCTTAGTTTGTAAAAAGAATTTGTACTTATAAAATTTAATTCTGTCATAGATCCTGTGAGCCAGGTTGCATTCATATTAATACTGTATTCCCATTTTTCAGACAAGGAAATCAAGGTACAGTTAATAATGAGGTATTCAAGTATTAGTAGTATGCCTACTCTGTGGCAGACACTACACTAAATGCTAGGAGTACAGTGATAAAAAGCAAATGTAATTCTTCGTCTCATTTCTTACAGTTTGGTGTAGGGAATAAACAATAATCGTGCCAAGAAATGTAAATTTTCATCTGAATTGCTTTCATCTACATACTCCATCAAAACATTGTACAAGTCTGGCCAGGCACAGTGGCTCACTCCTGTAATCCTAGCACTTTGGGAGGCTGAGGCTGGAGGATCACTTGAGGCCAGGAGTTCAAGACCAGCCTGGGCAACATAGCAAGGCTCTATCTCTACAAAAAATTTAAAAAATTAGCTGGACGTGATGGCACATGCCTATAGTCCCAGCTACTCAGGAGGCTGAGGCAGGAGGATTGCTTAATCCCAAGAGTTTGAGATTGCAGTGAGCCATGATCACACCATTGCACTCTAGCCCAGGTGACAGAGCAAGCCCCTGTATCAAAAAAAAAAAAAAAAAAGATACAAAAAAATTGTACAAGTCATGCATTTTAAAACACATATGCCAGGTTTCTATGAAAAGGAGAGGTATAAATTACTCTGGAAACCTAGAATACGTGGATTTGGCCTTGTCAAGGAGATCCAGCACAGCTTTCCTGGGGAAGTAAAATGATCTGAGGAGACAAGAAATAAGTAACTGGAAGAGAAGGAACCAGTGTTCCAGGCAGAGGGAAGAGCATACGAAAAGGAAAGAGCTCAGCATGACATCTGAAGGTCAATATGATTGGGTGGCAGAGCCTGGAAGAAAGCAGTTTGCTGTGAAGCTACAAAAGTCACTTCCACTTGGAAGGTTTTGAACTTTTATTCTAACAGAAATGAGAAGCCATAAAAGGCAGGTGAGCAAGGTTAAAGGTAAGGTGAAAAATGAAATTAAACTTTACCCCAACATTCCAGCTTATGCACGGTGGTGCCAAGGAGAATGCTCTAAGAGGAGCAAATCTGTAGGATGAGTTTGGTTTGGGGATATGCTGCATTTGAGATCCTTAAAACATCCAAGAAGAGGGTCAAGCAGAGTTGATTATGGAAGTGGAACCTGGAGGCGTGGGGCTGGATGTACAGATTTGTGAGGCATGCTCATGTAGGTGACCTTCAGAGCCACACATGTGAATGAGACAAGATTGCCCAGAGGGAGATTATAAAGTGAGAAGAAAAGAGGATCCAGGAAAGAGGCTTGGGAAACTCCAACTTATAATGTCGCAGTAGAGAAAGAGAGAAAGAAAGAGCGGCCAGAGAACCGGGAGGAAAACAGGAGAATGTGGTTTAGTGGAAGATAAAGCAGAGATTTTCAAGAATGAGTCAAGTGCTGCTGAGCGGTTAAGTAATACACGAATTGAAAATATATCCACTGAATTTAGGGACATGGAGGCCATTGGTGACCTTAACAGTGGAAGCCAAAAGCCAGAAGCCAGATTGCAAGAGGGTGAAGAGAATAGGATATAAGGATTATGCAAAGCACGTGCAATAGCAATTTTAGTGGTTGGTTTTGCAGCCCATTTAGATTCTAAGGCACATGTCACCAAAGAGTAGAGTGTAAAAAATAAGGAATAATGAAAAGCAGTTTTTAGTTTGAGTGGGAAAAATACGTAAGAAGTAAAGCACACGTTACTTCGCATGTTATCTCACCTTCCTCTTCCGCCACTCTCTCCCCCAAGCACTCAAGCTGCTCTGCAGCTTGACTTTCCAGGTTGCCCCCTGTTCCCTGCCTGCTGGCTCTCTGTCTCCACTACCCAGTACCCCAGACTGTTTTCAGAGAGCTGTCATACTGGGAAAGGACCTGGTGGACCAATTCTCGCCACACTGAAAATGAGTGATAGCTGCAGCGTGTTCACTTTCTGGGCTAGGAGTTTGCTTTTTCACTAGGGGCAATTACTCAACAAGCATGAGGCATTGGGGATAATGTTTAGGAAGGGCGGGAGTGAAGTAGGGGGCTATAGTAAGGAGATAATATTGTGGAGTGGAAACAGCACTAACTTGCTGGGTAATTGCACAGAAGTCATTTCCTCTCTCTGGGACTCCTCTTTTTCATTTGTCAAACAGGGTTGGCCCCTCCAGCCCTCTCACTGCAGGTCTCTGTAGCAAACCTGGACCCAGCCAATGGCAGGGCTCCTTGGGAAGGGGAGGAAAGGAAAGAAGGGATGGAGGGAGGAGACTGGGGGGAAAGGGGAAAGGGGAAGAGAGAGAGAGAAAAAGAGAGAGAAAGAGAAACAGGCATTTCTCTTGCCTCTACGAAAATGGTTTAAAGTTAGGTTGAACTAGAATAGAATCAATTGAGGTGTGTAAATCAGATTGCATTTTAAGTGCTCAGAGAAGCTGCTATTTTTTAAAAAAAGAACTCCTGAAGGCAATCTTCAGTAAAGTGAGGAGTCCTTTTGTAGAAGGCAGAAATGCCCCTGGATTTATCCTCTTTTAATCGCATAAATGTTTGTCTACCAGGTTTCCATAAGGCACTAGGTATATTTGTGCCTAATAACAATACGTAGTCAAGAAATGGCTGAGATGCTGTGATAAGGATTAATGCTTGACTTCCTCTTTCAATTCTTTCTGACACCGCATTCAGCTTTCAAAAGGCTTTGAAAAGTAATTTTCCCTTTGTACTCCAGCCTCTGAGATCATCCTTACAAAGTCACTTCATGCAGTAGACAGAAGGAGATGTGCTGTTACCAGGAGTGGGCGATGATGGGCGTCCAAAATACCTCCTCTAATAAAGAGCCATCGTCTGGGAACGGATGGATGATGCGTAAGAGGTGAACAGCGCTGTGTCTGAGCAGTAGTTTGGGGAAAGGCATTCTAGTAAGCGAGGTGAGACCTCAGTGTTTCTGTTCTTGTTGGCGTCCCCTCCCAAAGCAGGGTAGCAATGTGGCCTTCATGTATAGCCACCACTTCCTTCATTCCGAGAAGACAAGCTGTCCAAGTTAATTCATTAGTTAGCCTTCTGCATTTACACAAAACACATGGTGCTCCACGCTTCATTAGTACAGACAAGGTATCTAGTCACTGTGTCCCTGCATAAAGCATACTGTGGTGGCTGCCCCCAAGCAAATGTCTTTATGCTCTGCACCTTTTCCAGCCTCTGTCCATGGCCTCTCTCCTCACTCAACGAACCTGGACAAAGCCTTCTGATCTCCTGCCAGCAACCACTTCTGTGTTGATTAATACTTCCGTCTCGCTCTGTGCCATGCCAAACCGAGCTGGGTTGCCTCCTCCAGTGTTTGCTGCCACACATCCAGAAGAGCAAGAGCTGTGCAGCTGGACAGGTCTGTCGGCCCAGAGCCGGCATCAGACACAAGATGATTAAGGAAGATAATGATGAATGAAGGATTCGCAGGTGAAAAATGACTTCTTTGGAATCCTTATTGATCTGCCGGCTGAGGTCTTTTTTATGTGGAACCTAAATTTGACATTTCGAATTGAACCTGACTCTTGAATAGCTCATGCAATTTGAGACCTGGCTGTGAGTTTAGATGTAATCTAGGATGTTGCTTACATGGGGAAACTGAGGCTCAAAGCATGGAAATGGCTTCCTCAAAGTGACAGAGTGTCAATGGCAAAGCCAGGGCTAGGACATATAGATCTGATGTTCATTATCCTAGGCTGCAGGACTGTTTCCTTCTGTAGGACCCAGATTCTGTCAATAAGCTAATGTTGTACCCCTGCCAGTATAAAGGATAAGATCAGGCTGGGGACAGTGGCCCATGTCTGTAATCCCAGTGCTTTGGGAGGCTGAGGCAGGAGGATTGCTTGAGGCTAGGAGTTGGAGACCAGCCTGGGCAACATAGTGAAGACCCTGTCTCTACAAAATTTTTTTTAAAAAATTAGCTGGGCATGGTGGCATATGCCTGTAGTCCTTAGCAATGTGGGAGGATCACCTAAGCCCAGGAGTTCAAGGCTACAGTGAGCTATGATCATGCCACCATACTGCAGCTTGGACAACAGAGCAAGACCCTATTTAATTAAAAAAAAAAAAAAAAAAGGTCAGGCCACACTGGTCTAACCTGTACCTTGGCTCAAAAGGGTTACTAAGAAGAAGATGGAGAGGAAGAAGCATGGTGCTTGGGGACAGGGGACCCAGTCTTATAGGCAATAGCCAAGAAACTTCTGTTCTCATCCTTATATTCATGGCCAGGGATGGGGGCAGCAGGGAGGCACAAGATGGTGCCTCAAATGCATAGCTGCCTTTAGGAGAGAGCTAACATTTCTAAGAAGCATTTCAAGGATCAAGTGATCCTCCTGCCTCAGCCTCCTAAGTAGCTGGGACTATAGGCACACACCACCACACCTGGCTATTTTTTTTTTTTTTTTTTTAGTGTTTTGTGGAGACAGGTCTTGCTAGGTTGCTCAGGCTGTAATAGTTTCTTTTAATGAGCAATTAGGAATAAGACCTGGATTGGGGAGAAATGCAAATTGCCTAGAAGCCGAGCATGGACAGGGCATACTCCTTCCACAGAGTAGGCCAGGTCCAGATTCCCCAATTAAAATGCTAACCACCCCAGGAGCCCTAATCAGCCCCATCTCAGTGGTTTGTTAACACTTGGGTGTACATTATCACCCCAGAGTTCCTTGCCTAAAAAAAAGTACATGAATGAAGGAAGAGGGCTCGTTGGTCATGAGGTCAAGAGGGTTGGGCAAAGACCCTCTCTGCCTGCTTCACACATTTTCACAGAGGTCACAGGCTGCTGAGCCATGATCCCTAGCAAACAAAGCATCACCTCACCTTCCTATCGCAACAAAGACTCTTGGATCCCCTTGTTACAAATGAGAAAGAACCCACTGAGGAGAATCAACAGGCGCCCAGCTATGCCACGAACATCAGAACATCACATCATCATCACATCTTCAAAACAGTATATACTAATAGATGCCTACAGTGTGCCAAGTACTGTGCTAAGCACCAGACTACAACAATGACTAAAGTACAGCCCTGCCACTGAGAAGGGTACAGTCTAGCAAGGAAAACAGATGCCCACACAGCTGGCTCTAATGAAATGGGATAAGGGTTACACAAAAGGAAGGAAAATGAACTAAAATTTGCTACTAACCTACTAGGATCCAGTAACTTTATTCCTTCATTAGCTCATTCAACAGACATTTATTAAATGTCTGCAGGAGCTATGCTAAGAATACAAAGATGGATAGAAAAGATCTTTGCCCTAGAAGGAATGACATACTACAAGGGAAAGATAAATGGGTAAACAATAAGAAAAAAGAGTTACAGTTGCTATTTCAGAAGTGTGTGCATGATGACACAAAAGATATTCAAAGAAGCCTATTCTTAAAAGCATCTTAAAGTGTCTAAAGTTCTACACAAAAGAGTACAAACTATATGAGTCCATTTATTAATATATGAAGTTCTAGAACAAGCAGAACTAATCTACTATGAAAGAATTCAGAATAGTGGTTGCCTACAGCGGGTGGTGGCAGGTCCCTTAACTAAGAAGTGGCATGAAGGACCTTCCTGGGGCAATGGTAATATTTTTTTTATTCTATTTTATTTCATTCTAAAGATATTCTATATCTTTATTTAAATTTTTTTTTTTTTTCTGTTTTAGAGACAAGGTCTCACTATGTTGCCCAGGCTGGATATGAACTCTTGGGCTCAAGCAATCCTCCCACTTCAACCTCCCAATTAGCTGGGACTACAGGCACACAACACTGCACCAGGCTCTGTATCTTAATAGGTGCTTGGCCATATAGGTGTATGCATTTTATCTATTTATTAATTTTTTGAGACAGGGTCTTGCTCTGTCACCTGGGCTAGAGTGCAGTGGTGTCACCATAGGTCACTGAAACCTCAAACTCCTGGGCTTGAGTGATCCTCCTACCTCAGTCTCCCAAGTGGTTAGGACTACAGGTGCATGCCACACACTCAGATAATTTTTCAATTTTTTGTAGAGACAGGGTCTCACTATATTGCACAGGCTGGTCTTGAACTCCTGGGCTCAAGTGATCCTTCCACCTCAGCCTCCCAAAGTGCTAGGATTACAGGTAAGGGGCCACTTCACCCAGCCTACATTTTTCAAAACTAACCACATAATACATTTAAGATTTGTACATTTTATTACTTGTAAATTTTACCTAAAAAGAGCTCTAGACAAATATTAACTCCAGTGAGATACCTGATGAAGTATTTGGAAGGAGGTATACTGATAACTGCAAGTTACTTTGAATTGCATCAAAAAGATAGGATGGACGGATGGAGGAGTGCATAGATGAAGAGAGATGCGTTAAACCAAATATAGCAAAATGTCAATTGTAGAATTTAGGTAGTGGGTATGAAGGTGTACATTGTGCAACTCTTTTAATTTTTCTGAAAGTTTGAAATTTTTCAAAATAAAATATTAGGGAAAACGAGTCTTGAAAGTTAAACAGGTATTCCCCAGGCAAACAGGATGAGAAAAGTCTAACAGAACACCATTTCTAACTTCGCAACCCTCATCTGCTTTTCCTGCCTCCTCTATAAAACCCGAAACTAAATATTTACTTACCTCCCTTGCTGCTAGGAGTAGCCATGTGGCAGTTATGGCCAATGAAGCATAAAGAGAACTCTGCTGGTTCTTCTGGGAAAGCCTCTTCACAGCCCGTGTGGCCCTTCCTGACTTGAATACAAACGTGATATCTGGAGCTGCAGCAGCCTTTGTAATCATGAAGGAAAATCTAAAAGATCAGACTCCTACCTTGACATTATTGAGCTATGGAACCAACATCAGCAGCTGCCCATCTCCAGACTTCTTGCTGTGCTGGAAAAATTAATCTTTATTTGTTTTAGCCATTGTTAGTCAAGTGTTCTGTTACTTACAGCTGAAACATTCTAAGCACAAGGCAGCAGTGTGAAACCGCCTGGTTTTCAGGTGACTGCAAGCAATTTGGTGGCTGGAACAAGATTTTGGAGAGGAAAATGTAGAGCAAGAGATGTAGCCACAGAAGTAGGAAGAAGCCCGAGCCTGCAGGGCTCTATGCCACACTAAGGACTTTGGATTCTCTGAAAATAGGGAAATCTAATCAGATTGCCTTTTAAAGCAGTGATTCTTGAGTTTTTATAAAGATCAAAATCATCTGGGGTTGAAAATACAAATTCCCAAGCCCCACCTCCGGAGATGCTGATGGCAGATGTCAGAGCCACACCCATATTCCCTCCTTTACGGCAGCTCCCGTGACCAGTCCTTGCGCACTGACAGCTTCCTATCTCAGTATCTCTGTGTCTTTCTGCCGGAGACCCTTCTCTGGTTATCGAAGCATGCTGTGCACACATGAGGCGGCCAGAAGTGTCAGGGAGTCAATGCTCCCAAGATCAACCTTTAACCAATGAGGAACAGCATCTGCAGCTTCTTTGCTTATTGGCGAGACACTTGTGAGGTGCCTTGAAGCCTCTCAAAAGGTCCTCTTGGAGTTGATCCCAGTGGCCATGGTGATAAATAACCTTCCTGTTAATGGCCTCTTTACTGGCTTTCCTTCCTTCCCTGCCTCCCTTCCCCAGACTCCTATCAGTGTGCTACTGGGCTCACCTCTTAACTAAACTCCTGGCACCAAAATCCCTGCCTAAAGCTCTGCTTTGGCAGAATTCTCCCAAACTAAAACACTGATTCAGAACGCCTTGGGGTAGGGCTAAGGAATCTGATTTTAAACATCACTGCTGTCTAAGCATTCAGATATGTGGGCTCATTCTCAGTCCCTCTGCCACAAGTAACTTCCCCTGTTGACACTGTCAGACAAATTTGTAGATTAGAGTGAAATTCCTCAGTGACAAGCAGATTTTTCAGTTGAGTTGAGACCAAGAGATTTAGCAAATTCTCTTGCTAATTCAGTTAATCTATGGAAAAGTTTCCAAACATAAGCATTTGCAAACATAAGACCTAACTATAAATCAGCTTATGACATTGCAAGTAATAATCAGGAGATTGTCAAAACTCCACTACATCCATATATACATACATAGGAATAAATAATCCAAACCATTCCTTACCTCATAACACCCCAAATAACTTTATGTCTAAAGTAATTAATATTTAGTAACTATTCTATTAGTTGGTTTCAAATAAGGAATGTATATTTTACAGAAAAAGAGAGGAAAATTAGACCTTAGCTGAAGCAATGATTTTCACTGTGTTTAGGGGGTCAGGCAAGAGATGTCCCCTGTTGCTTTAACATTTCCTTACCAGGAAACGGGATTGGTCAAATATTTTCATACCGTCATTTGCTCTGCTATTAGGATTCTAGGAAGAGGAGCTGGTGGGGAAGAAGGGGACACAAGAGGAGGCTAGAGTGGAAAAGGTTATTGGGTTCCTCTAATGAGACAATCTCAAGGGCCCACCTCTTAAAAAACCCAGGTAAGTTGATCAAAGCAAGAAATATAGTGCTCCATTATTGCAAGCTATGGCTTATGAATTTTTAAAAAGCATCATTTGAAGAAGTCTCCAGCTGCAGTTCCAGGGGGTAAATTATTCCCAACAAGGAAGGCTTTTAGACTTGCACTGAAATATTAGCACCACCCTGGTGATGGTGAGCAGCAAACACATGCCGTTTCCTGTGCCTCCAGGCGGCTCCAGCGTTGTGTTCTGTAGCGCTGCCCTGTCGCTGTGCCTCTGTCAGGAGGAATCACCCTAGTGTTACCCTGCTTTGTTAAAAGATGTTATACTTAATGCCACAGAAGACAGACAGGATGTTCTAGAATCTTCTCAACAAAATCTTCAAGAGTTAGTGAACTGTCTTCAACCCTTCCTGCTAATATCATTTTACTTGATGTTCTGGGGGAATGAAGACGCAAACTGTCACAAAGTAAATGTGGGCTACCGGTAAGGCTGCTGACTGACAGAGGATAAAAGAAGAACGCAAAAATACTACTGGATCAGCTTTTCTCTAATCCTAACAGAAGAGATGTGAGGAAGGTCTGCATTTCTACAACTTGGATTAGTGTTAAGTCGGTGTGTTTTTCTGTGGTTGCAAAGTGAGTTTTTACTCCAAGGAAGCATACAATGCCATCTAAAAGTCTCCCAGCTTAGGAAAAGGATATTTTGGCATAACAGGAAAAATAAGGAACCATATATCCATACCTTGAGTTACAAGGGAAAAGTTTAGTTTATTCACTGAATCACTTTTATTGCTTAACAACTACAGACATTTCTTTGAGAACCTACTATTGCCAGGTGCTTTTCTGGGTAATACAGAGATCCCAAGAGGTAGAGGGCACAGTCTCAGCCATGGAGAAATGTACAGTGTAGTTGAAGAGAAATGATAAGAACCTAAAAGATAAACAGTCTAAGAGTGCATGTGTTATGACAACAATATGAGTTAGTAATATTACAAGGGTTCACATAGAAATCTCTCCACTTTCCTTTGGATATTTTATTTGTGGGGGTGTACAGGGAAGGTAGGAACTTAATTGCTTAGAATAATTTTGATGTTTGCACATAAATGCATAACGATATTATTGATCCCAGATGCAAACTACCAGCAGAAACAGTTGTGAAATCCCCTGGGAGTTTGCACCTGGCAGCCTGGTTTCCCTGTTCATCAAGGAGCCATAGAAAGAACCCCAAAGTACCTACAGCTCCCAGGATGTGGCACCGACCAGGGTGTTTACCAAATGGAATTAACAGTTCTGAAAGATCAAGAAAGTTTGAGCGACAGTATGTAGCAGCATGAAATGGGAAGGAGATTGTGACTCTTATCTCCAGCCATCAAAGTGTTTCAAAAATCAATATTAGAAGCTGCATTTTATGAATTACACCATCATGAGAGATTGTGAGTTAGCATGAAGAAAAAGAGAAAACGTTTTCTCCTCTTTACGAATCCTTTTCATTGTGAAATTCAGGAACTATTATTTGGCCCCCAAATAATTATCTACATTAAAGCAATGAATACTCTTGCACTTACTACTATTATAAAAACAATGTTAGATTTTTTTAAAGTTTGGATTGAAGTATTTTTTAAAGTTTTGATTAAAGTGTTATTAAAACATTGAAAATAACAACAATATCTCTCAGAAAATAATGAGTTTCTTCCTGTTAGCTGTCGAATTGTTTACTCCCATAACTGAATAATAACAGCACATCAAAGCCAGCAGTGGTAATTAAATGATTTGTGAACATAGGTTAACAAATTAGTGCATCATGATGTGTAATTGTCTAATTAAGATAAAAATGCTACTCCTATGTAAAAGACTGACAAGATAGCAAAACAAGAAGGAATAGGTAAAAAGCATCATGCAAAAGATTAGAATGTATTAACATATAATAATGTCATTTTTCTGCTTACAACTTGAGAGGGGCTACAATCATCTTCCAGATCTTTCTAACATGCGCAAGTCATACACACTGGTTCAACTACCTTCAGCCAAGGGAAGAACAAACAACCTAGTAAGTGTGGACTTGTTATGTTTTCAGGGTGTATTGAGCACTGTCTACATGACTTCAAATAATTAAATTGTTTGTAGTTTTCATGTGACAACTGCAAGCATCCCAGTCCTGTGGAGGCACCTGAGGGAAAATTCCTTTGAATTATTTAGCCCATTTAGGAATTAGATTAAAAAAACAAAAGAAGCTCAGAAGAAATAAGGAGTATTCATTCCTCACTCTTATTATTAAGCCTTTGCTATTTAGTAGCCATTTATTCCATACATATTTACTAGGTACTAACTATATACCAAAGCATTAGGCTTTTCAAGGGGCATGAAGATGCACAAAACTTCGATCTTCTCCTGAAGGGATTTGTATTTAATCAGAGAAATAAGGCATACAAATGCTATATATAAACATTAGGAGGTACAGACAACGTGCTGTAGTGTTTCAAGAGAGGAACAGATAACTTCCAGTTGGGAAAATAGAGCTATGATGTCAACAGCTTGGTCTTAAATAGTGGAAAGTGGTCAAAGACTCTGCAGGCAGAGGAAATGGCATGTACAAAGGCATGTATAGTTTACTATTTATTCTGCTACCAATCGGGAAGTTTAATCCTAATTAGATCCCAGAAAAGAAGCCAATTCTGCTTATTTCCACTGGCAGTGGAAGCATTGGACACCTGAAAAAAAAAATTGCTCTCACAACACCCAGTAAATTAGAGACACGGCAGAGGTTTGAGGGCTCCACAATTCTTTGAATCTTCAGTGATCACCTTAAAAACTGAGCCCCCTAAATATAGACAAATCTCGTATTTGAATGGATCTGAGAAAATAAACAGGCCTGTGGCACGTACACAACACTCTTTACTTTCATTCTCCAAGCAATGCTTGTGACATTGTAGGACACTTACAGTCTCAGTTAACATTGGAATAGGAAAAGCACTCCACTACCACATCCTCCCTGCAGCCTTGGGAAGCAGCCTCAAATTGCTAGCTAAATACAAAGTAAAGATGTGTTGAAGGAAGCTTCCTGCTTTTCCTATAAGTTGCAAGAATTGCCAACAGTTGCTGTATGTGTGTACGTGTGTGTGAATAGTGAAGATCAAACTCTGGTTATTAATCCGAGTCAGGGCAGGGAGGAAGAAACTATCAGCAAAAAGAGGTGATTTCTTTTCTTCAGGCTTTTGCTCCGAAGACAAAAATTGTTTAATGAAAGGAGACCTTCTGCCCTACCACTGACACCAGGATGTTCTCACTTCCCACCACCACGGACCTCCTGCAGTGAGTGAGTCATTAACATTCAGTCTCCAAGCCTATCCTCACTAAGGGTTCAGTTACCATTGCTTAGTCATTCATACCTTGTTTTCTGGCCACTGCAGTTCATCTCTTCAGCCTAATATCATTAGCCAGTTTTCTTAGGCATATCTTTAGAAGAAGGTATATTCCTACGTCAGTTACATGAGTAAAGTGGAACTTGGAAGTGATTCAAATGGGGGTCACTGGGTGGTTAAAAGCTTGTAAAATAAAGTTTCTTTCATGTGAAAGAAGCTGGCTTAAGAAAAACAGAGAACAAAGGCGTGACCTAACACTGTTCTTTCAGGGGTAAAGATCACCTAGTGCCCATGGCGCTGTTAGCTTAACTCATGTAATCTCTGCTAGCACTGATTTTAAAACTTGCTCATGCAATCTGACTTGTAGAGACTCACAAGGTGTTCCCCAGATATCAAATGCTCGTTGAGAAGGCAGGAGAACCACTTCCATGATTGCAGGTAGGAGTCGTAGATTTCAGCCCCTGCTCAGTTACCAAGTTGCTGTGGGAGATCTTGTGAAAGTCATTCAGATTCCCTACTCCTCAATTCTCCCTCACTGAGATGAGAGTGTTGGGCTAAATGAGCTTTAGGAAGGGAGACCATACCATTTATCCTAAAAACCAAGACATTTTTGCTAGGACACTGGACAGGGTGCCTACACGGTAAACCAGGATGCACAGCACGCCATCTCAAAAGTGCCTTTGCACGCTGGAGTCTGTGATTCACAAAAGCCTTCTCCAAAGAGTAACCCCAAAATTTTCAATGACACCCTCGAATTTAAAGGAAAAACAAACACAGTAATGTAACCAAAATAGCTACTTTGGAAAAGATATTTTAAACACAATTCCAATGTTATTAGAGAAGTGAAAGGCAGAACCAATCTCATGTCAGAAATTAAGAATTGCTTAAGATAGTTTATTGAGGAGGGGGTATTGAATTATTTCCTAGAAACTTCTGAGATTTTTAAAAAATTTACAAAGAGCAAAATATATTCTATCAGGTATCAATCCATTAGCCTACTTATCTAATTTGTACATAAATTTATTTCAAATTAAAGTCAAATTGCTATAAATAAGCAAAAACAAACCAAAAACCAAAATATTGTCAAAGAACAAAGCAAGGCTAATTAGCCAAATTGTACTGAATTAGACATTTTAAACTCAATTTTCCAGTAATGTCTTCTATTAACGTTTAATCTATAACACAAATTCTATTGCTATTAATTCTGACATATTTTAAAACTTCAATCTAAAAATTTGCCTAGACCGAGAATTTAGAACACACAACACTTTCCATAACATAGGTGCTCAGAATAATGTGTACTTTCAGCATCTTTAATTTCCAGAGATCTAATGTGGTGGAGTTATTGGTTTATGGCTAGTTTGGGAGTGAGCTTTTGGGATTTTGCAGTTTCACCACCCATTGAACATTTTCAAGTGGAAAGTTTAATGATTTGTCTTCTGTACAAACTGCTTTTCTGAAAATATTATTGTTGGAATAAAAGTCCTCCTTTGAAAAGAAAGTCTGAGAATACTCTGGAAGGCTCAGCATAAGGCTCAGCATTGTAAGGAAGAGAAGTTTTCAGCAGTGAAATAGACCTCTGCAAGGAGGGAGTTTCCCATCACCACAAGTATTTCAGCAGGTGCTGGGTGGCCATTTTTAGGGTCATAGTGAAGACAGCTTTTCAGTGGATGAGAGGATACATATGAGATACTGTCCAGTTCTAAGACTTGTGAGTCTCATGATCCTAAGGCTCTGGAATTAGTACTTAAAATATCATCTAACACAATTCCTTAGAGCTTTGCACTTTACATATGCTAACATCTTCCCATAGAAAGCCACCACCACCCAAATTGCCATGTATGTGCTGATGTTAAGTTGCTTTCCTACTGCTTGGCCCAGAATGAAGCAGAGTTTTATTCTGACTAAAACAATTTTAACGTATCTGGGAGATAGAAAAAGTTCTAATAACACACACTTCAGGTCTATGAAAAGAACACATTGCTTTATAGCATAGCAAAAGAGGAGCGCATTGGCATATGTAATAAAAATTCTATCTCAGTCATTTACTATTTAGTGAAAGGCTAGTGGAAGTACAATCGGACCTGGATTCAGTTCAACACCCGGGTCAGTGGTGCAATGTGGGCAAATGATGAGTGTTTCCATTCATTTGCGTTGGCAGATGTCCAGGGTTTCTCCGTATCGGTACTGTTCAGCCTCTGCCGGCAGGCAGTGCAGAGGAGAACACGCAGTGCTCCTTACCATGTTGTGGTGCCCAATCCGTCACCCTTCGGGAACTTCAGAGCTATGCTTCACAGTGAGACTAAGCAGGAAGAGGGAAGCAACATGCAGGAGGGTGCAGGGGTGGGCTAGAAATGATTCAGCAGTGTTCGGGGACATTTAGATTTACAATGATGACTTTAAAGAATAGTCTCTTCTCCTTTACAGAGCTGGACCCTAGACATTCTTGTTTTATGCCATTTTAAAACAAAGATTGATACAAATACTGATGTTCTTCCTCTTTGATCATAAAATAAATGTATTATGTAAGTGACCTTTGACATCTCTAGGAATGGTCTTTCTACAAACGTTTAAAGTGAGGGTAACAAGACTCAACTGTTCTCTTTGAGTCTTATCTCTGAAACTGGCTAAATAGGTCAGATTGTAATCACCTAGAATGTGCCTAGAAAAACTAACCAAATAAAAGGTAACAAATTAACTCTGTAAGAATGAAATGTACTAAACAGATAGATTCAAGCACAAGACCCTTTTAGATGTTTCTCCAAACACATACAAATGGCCAATAAGCATAGGAAAAGATGTTCAACATCATTAGCTATCAGTGAAATAGAATCAAAACCACAATCAGATATCACTACAGGTCCATTAGAATGGCTACAATCAAAAAGATAGTAAAACATTTTGGTGAAAATGTGGAGAAAGTGGAAGCCTCATACACAGCTGTTGGTAATGTAGAATCATGCAGCCTCACTGGAAAACAGTCTGACAGTTCCTGAAAAGGCTAAACATACAATTATCATACAACCCAGGAATTCCACTCTTAGGTATATACTCAAGAGAAACAAAAACATATGTCTACACAAAAACTTGTACATGCATGCTTGTAGCAGCATTATTCACAATAGCCCAAAAGTGGAAATAACCCAGATGTCCATTGCCTGATGAATACATAAATAAAATGTGGTTAATCCCTATGATAGAATATTACTTGTCAATAAAAAAGAATGAAGTACTGATACATGCTGCTATATGGATGAACTTCAAAAACATTATGCTAAGTAAAAGAAGTCAGTCATGAAAGACCATACATTGTATGGTTTCATTTATATAAAATGTCCAGTATAGGCAAGTCCACACAGAGATAAAGTCAATTAGTCGTTGCCTAGGGGTAGGAAGATGGGGGATAGGGTTTAGGGAGTGACAGCTAAGGGGTACAGGGTTTCTTTCTGGGGTGATGAAAATGTTCTAAAATTGATCGTGCTGTTGCACAACTCTGTGAATATACTGGAAGTCACTGAACCATACACTTTAAATGGGTGAATTGTATGTTATATGAATTAAAGCTATTTAAAAAAATATGTCAGGCAATTTCCTAGGCACTCAATACTTAACAAATGTGAAATGCTCATGGTATGAGCTTGATAAATACAATGCAAACACATAATGCCTCATTTACTTTGAATAAAGGGGGAAAATAACTTTTAAAAGGAATACAAATGCATGTGAAATATAAAAGCCTAAATTAATGTGCTAATTAGGAATAAAATAACCATAACTGAGGCATATCACCATGCAGTATTGTACTGGGATATCATTAAACTGTACTTGAGTGTATAGTAAGGCAAAACCTTCAGTGGCAATAATCTTTGGTAATACCCTGTTGAGTCATAGCATTATTTAAACAGAAAGTGAAGGCCATTATAAACTACACCTGAGAATCAAAGACAAAGCGATAAAATGACAGTTTGTTGCAGGAGAAGAAACCTAAAGAGGAAACCGTGCCTCTATTTCTGTACTCCTTCGGCTGTCATATTCTATATGCACGCTTTCTCCCCTCCCCCGACCATGGTCACCACTAATACACGAAAACAGAAGTCTTGCTTTTCCCCATTCTAGAATTAAAAAAAAAAAAATCACATACTTCCCTAGTCCTTGACCTTTCCTATTCTCCTGCTAGCCCCAGGAACCTATCATTTCACAGCTTGAGAGTTAACACAACCTCAGAATTATTGATGGGCATGCGTTCCATAGAAGTTACCATTCATATCCTGCTCAAGTTACCTGTGAATAGTCTGGGGACAGATGCTGACAACTACTAAAGCTTTCAGTGGCCCAAGATCTTAGAATTCTCGACTAGGCTTAACATTATGGATGGAGCAAGGCATTCTGGGGAGCACATTAACCCAAGCAAAGGCAGTTTTGCAGAATATTTCAAGAGGCAATTGTACATCTTGTCCACATAGCTCTAGGGGAAAGAGCTGGTATTGTCCTGACTCCAGTTAAGGGCCAAAACTCTGGATAGAGAACATGTGTAAGTGCAAGAAAAGTTTACTTAAAAATGATAAGAGAAGCTGGGCACGGTAGTATGCACCTGTAGTTCCAGTTACTTGGGAGGCTGAAGCAGGAGGATCCCTTGAACCTAGGAATTTGGTTCCAGCCTGGGCAACATAGCAAGACTTCTATCTCTTAAAAAAAAAAGAAAAGAAAAGAAAAAAGGGATAGGAGAAAGAAAAGGGAGACCACTGTGTGGATGGAGGACACCCAATAACATCAACAAAAAAAAAGAGTTGAGGTTAGAGATAAGAAAGGAAGGGAGGCAGAGAGAAAGGGAATTGAGGAGAAAGAGTACAATGGAGTCTGTGGGTACATTTAAAAATCTGCTAGAAAGAGAAATGTTAACCTTAAGCACAAAGAGAAAAATACCCCTTTCCAGTAGATCCCTTTCATAAAATGAAATGGTGGCAAGAGAAACTAAAATATAATAAAGATTAGTCTATGTTAAGGAAAAAACAAGACGATTAGCAGAGAACAGAGCCAGCACTCCAAGGCACTAAAGAGCTAATAAGTGAGCATAAAAATTATTCACAAGGATATGAGAAGGGGGTTGGACTTGTGTGCACAGAAGAAAGCCTTGACAAGGACTGATAGGTGGCAGCGGGAACAGAAGGAGGACAAAAGTGAAGAGTGGTAAAATCCAAGGCCAAAATGGACTGAAACACTGAATTTGGCTAGGACAGTCCAGGACAACAAAGTAAAATGAGATTCAATGACAGAATAAGAGGGTGAGAAGCAACTACGATCCACCCTCAAGTAGAAGCAGATTTAAATGAAATTCCAAAGCATTTGCTGAAAGGCTTACCTGATCTTGGAGAGATGTGCAGCATAAATATTTAGTTGGGAAGAGCAAGAACTTGAAAATAGAACGCAAGTTCTAGGCCTGAAAAACAAAAAAGAAGTTGGTTCACGATTCACAAATAAGTTGCCTTGCTTCTTTTCATTCACTAATTGTTTTCTTTGTTTTGCTTTGTAACTGGGAAATACTTTTCCACAGCAACAATGTGATAACTGGTGGCTAAGTTCCAAAGGTACCCACCAAAATCTGTTGAACTATTAAAATGCTACCTTCGCAATAATATTTTATAGGCTAGTCAAGCAAAGCAGTGGGAGTAGGGAAGGAACAAGGAAATCTGTAACTGGTTGTGATCAATTCGTTGCAAAAACCATTGCACTCAGACCAGCCACCTTTGCAATAATTCTACTATTAATAGCATCAGCCTGCCGTTCTGAGTCCTGGTAGTGAGAAGTGACAAAGTGCAACAGAGAAGAGGAAGAAAAATAGGGGAAGGAAGGGATGAGGGATGAGAGCAAGAAGAGGACAAGGAAGGAAAAGAAAGATGAAGGAAGGTTTCCTCTTCCTGTCTTGGGCACAGGTTTCAAAACCCTGCCTCCAGTCCTGATGTCTCCAAATCAGCCACAACTGATGTCCCTTAACCTTCCTGGGGAGAGATGTTTGGAGTCTTAAAAAATGTAAAGGAAGCTATCTGGTAGCGAAGATGTTCTAAGACAGTTGTCCTAACCATTAGTACTCCTCGCAGCCTTATGCCTTCCTTTGTTCCTCTAAAGCTGCAGTCCCCAACACCCTGGGCCAGGGACCAGTATCCAACTGGGCTGCACAGCAGGAGGTGAGCAGCAGGCAAGTGAGTAAAGTTTCATCTGTATTTACAGCCACTCCCCATCCTTTGCATCACCGCATAAAATCCGCTTCCTGTCAGATCACCTGCGCATTAGATTCTCAGAGGAGTGAGCATCCTACTGTAAACTGCACATGTCAGGGATTTAGGTTGCGAGCTCCTTAAGAGAATCTAATGCCCGATGATCTGAGGTGGAGCTGAGGTGGTGATGCTAGCGCTGGGGAGTGGTTGAAAATACAGATTCTCATGCATTGTGCAGAGAGGTCTGCACAAGAAATGTAACGTATTTCAATCATCCCGAAACCATTCCCTCCACCCCCACCCCGGTGTGTGGAAAAATTGTCTTCCATGAAACCTGTCCCTGGTGCCAAAAATGTTGGGGACCACTGCTCTAAAGGATCCAGTGTTTTGACTTGGGACTTTGATGTGTGTGGGTGTACACAGGCAGGGTATATATACAACATACAGGTTGTTTGTAAATTTGATGTTTATGAGATGGGAAGTATCTATACAGAAAAAATGATTTCTTAGGCGATTAAAAACATAAAAAAATAGTGGTCAGAATTAAATATGACATTTGCATAAGCAAAAAAATCAGGTTAGTCAAGCTATGAAGAAAGGTAAGAATTACTCTTAAAACAGAGAAAGAGAATAAAAGGGGTCAGGTGCAGTGGCTGACACCTCTAACCCTAGCACGCTGGGAAGCCGAGGTGGGAGGATCACTTGAGCTCAGGAGTTCAAAAGCAGCATGAGCAAGAGAGAAACTCCATCTCTACCAAAAATAGAAAAAAATCAGCCAGGCATGGTGGCACACACCTGTAGTCTCAGTTACTTGGAAAGCTGAGGCAGGAAGATCCTTGAGCTCAGGAGTTTGAGATTGCAGTGAGGTATACTCTAGCTGAGGCAACAGAGTGAGACCGCGTCTAAAAAAAAAAAAAAAAAAAAGAAAAGAAAAAGAAAAGAAAAAGAAAAAGGAAATGAAAAGGGTATACAAAACTCTCACTGATTAGACAGTTTGAAGGACAGTTGTTAGTATCTAAAATAAGAAAAATAAAAGAGGGCTGAGACAGGAGAAAACCTTCAAAAGGACACAAAAAGTGTTTAAATTGTAAAGTACGTATTATATTTGCAAGATGCGTAAATCAAATCCGTGAGAGGATTAGAAGAGGAGATATTCTTAAATGTGATTTCCCAATAAAGGGTCTTCTTAGTGTTGATATTTCAGGAGGAAAAAATCTTCAAAGAACAATGAATTATCATATGGTGTGTTTTCACTAAAAGTTCTTTTGTTTTTGCAATGTACTGCCTCCACTGGGGACATTATGCCTCTAAATTGCACAAGTAAAGAAAGGAGCTACATTTCTTTCTAGGAATAACATTTATCGAATGTTGGGCAGATGGGTGGGGGGAGAAGGGGATGGGTATATACATACATAATGAGCGTGATATGCACCATCTGGGGGATGGACAGGCTTGAAGCTCTGACTCCAGGTCGGGGGAAAGGCAACACACGTAACCTAAACATTTGTACCCCCATAATATGCTGGAATAAAAAAAAAAAAAAAGAAAGGAGCTACAAATTAAAAATTTTATAATGGTGCTTATTTTTAGCTGTCCAGAGTATTTTTATTCACCTTATTCCCTAAGAAGCTCAGCAATTTTCTGATTTATCATCAGCACTGTTTAATTGAACATTCTTTCACATGTAATTGTTAGATGCCTGTACTTGTAGAAAATAGAGCTGAGAATATAAACAAACCCAGGTTCAAGCCCCAGATCTGTCACTTATAAATAACTTTAAGCAAAGTCATTGAACCTCAGTCCCTTCATCTCTTTATAAAATGAAAGCTTTGAATGAAAAGAAATTACATGATCTCTTAAATTTATCTTGTAGGTATGGTTATTATTCTCTAAAAGATAATCTTTTACTTAATTTGTATAAGTCATTATTGCAATCTTGTCTTTAGAATGATTTTATATTGTGCCATTTTTCACTAAAATTTATTGACAGCCTAAAATAATACAAAATTTACAGATATATAGTAAGCAAGAGGAAAAAGAATAAATAGATTATGGCTTTAAAGGCAGTATTTCCGACATTATGTGGAGAAAATATTTGGAATTCATTTAAAATTTTTAAATACAGAAATTACATAAATAGCATGTAGTTATTGTATTAATAATATGTAAATATATGCTAACAAATTAATAATATATTAATAAATTAATATTGCAAATAACCAATTAGAATTAATCATAGCTACCAATACTAAGCAATTGTATTTTCATCTCTAAGGAGATGAAAGGCAAGAGGGAAACTCCTTGGGTGCATAAATAGGTCGAATATGATGTAATCTTCACAATGGCACCATGAGATTTTTACAATTATTACCCTTCTTTTACAGATAAATTCTGAGGCTTAGGCAGGCACGATGGATCATACCTGTAATCCTAGCACTTTGTGAGGCTGAGGTGGGAGGAACACTTGAGGCCAGGAGTTCAAAACCAGCCTGGGCAACATAGCGAGACCCTGTCTCTACAAAAAAAAAAAAAAAAAATTAGCCAGTCATGGTAGTACACCCTTGTAGTCCTAGCTACTAGGGAGACTGAGGCAGGGGGATTGCTTGATCCCAGGAGGTTGAGTTTGCAATGAGCTATGATTGTGCCACTGTTCTCCAGCCTGGGCAACAAAGCAAAACCCTGTCTCTAAAAACAAAACAAAACAAAACAAAAAACGCTGAGGCTTGGAGATACTAAGTAACTCATCTAAGATCACATAAATTGCAAGTTGTAGAGCTCAGGGACTTTTAATGACAAAAATGGCACATAATTGTATATATTTTTGTGATTTGCTTTTTTAATTTAACATGTCCTGACTATGGCTCTCTGTTTATACATTTACTTCAATAGCTTCATTTCCAAGGATTCCGTGGTATTCCTATATATATGAATGCACTGTAACTTATTCATACAGTTCCCCATTGTTGGGCATTTAGGTTGTTACCAATTTTTTACTCCTTTTATACAAATCTTTCTAAATTTAAGATTTAAATATTTCCTCAGAGTAAATTCTTAGATATATAAAAACCATGGGTATTTTTAAGACTTTTTTTTATTATCAACTAAGTAGTTCATGTTATTCTTTTAAATGTAATCTTCAGTCCTTTGAAGTTATCCAAACGATTGTTAATTAAGCTTTTTGTTGATGATTGTTAATAGTTCTTTTTGTGGTTCTTAGCCTGCCACTTAAAAGAGAAATTCAAGTAGATGAAGAGATATTTCAGTAGTTCCCAATAAAAGGATAAAAAAAGATAAAAGGATAGGAAGAGAAAATTTTTTGTTTTTTCCATTCTTTGTGAAAAATTATAGAAACTGACAGAGTAGGGGCCAGGAAAGAGATTAATTCCCTCCATGTGTGTAGTATTGGGACTGAACAATACAGAAGAAAACTGTAGAAAACTTATACTTAAGCCCAAGTATTTTGATACCAAACATTCTCTATTTAAAAAAAAAAATTATTATAGTCTTTCTTGGAGAAATAAGCCAAATAAAAAAGAATAAGCATTTAAAAAACTTTCATTGTATACATTTAAGGTGTACAACATAATGTTTTGATATACATACAGATAGTGCAGTG
Source organism: Lepilemur ruficaudatus (assembly GCA_963574885.1). Classification (NCBI taxonomy): domain Eukaryota; kingdom Metazoa; phylum Chordata; class Mammalia; order Primates; family Lepilemuridae; genus Lepilemur; species Lepilemur ruficaudatus. The sequence goes on from CAUYRT010070696.1 coordinate 77,706, forward strand.
GTTACTACAGTCAAGCAAATAAAAATATCCATAATCTCACATAGCTACCCCCCTTTTTTGTTGCAAGACAAATTTGTATCTGGAGAAATCTAGCTATTTGATGAAATACGTTTAAAAATCCTGGATAGTCAGAATAGAGGTTACTTGTGGAGGGATGTGGGTTGGGATTTGACTGAGGAGGCAGGAGGGGAGCTCCTTAGGTGCTGGAAATATTATATATTAAATCTAGATGGTGGTTATATATATAAAAATTCATCGAGTTGTACCCTTAAAATAGGTGTACTTCACAGTGTGTAAGTTATAGCTCCAAGAAAACAAACAATCTCAGACAGTTGGCATCCTGAAGACCAGACGTCTAAGATTGATCGGACCTCCATTTTTCTCTCAGATATTTTTATATGCTTTACTATCATTTAAAAATTACATTTTAAGCTATAAGCACATAAACACAATAAATCAAACTCTAGCAAACTGACAGAGTATTTTTTTTCTTTTTTGTAAACATTTGTTTGGATGAATCCCCATTTCTTATTTAACCAGTCCCTGAGAGTTGGACACCTAAGTAGCCTGCAATGTTTTTGCTATTATCACCCTTTGTAGGTAAATTTTTGTATGTATCTTTAGTTATTAACTGAAGATAGATTCCTGGGAAGCTGCCTTCCAGTGATCTGAAGAGAAGGAGATGACATGCAAACTCCATGCCCGCATTTATCTTGTTCTAGAAGTTAAATGGAGCACAACGTGTCTCAAAAGGATAAGACTTTGATCAAACACTGTTTAGAACACTTGGACCACCTTAGAATAAAAGGCTCTGAATGTAGTATTAGATCATCTTTTTTTAAAAGAAAATTGGTGTTTGGAGGAGCCCAAAAGAGAATAGTGAACATCTAGATAGTCTGTTTTTCCTAGACATACCCAGGTCACATTTCCCTCTCTAGAAACTCAATCTCAGTCTTTAAATTTTAAAGGATAAAACATAAGATTTGGAGACTTTTCCAAAATTTTAGATAGAAAATGTTGACCTAACTCTTGATAAAAATTCATCTCTCATTATCAGCTATGTTATGATATATAAATTGAGATCCAAGCACTTTTTGATTCAGACTGTATTGTACAGGCAAGATTTTTATACTGCTGAATAATTACTTGGATGCAGGTGTGTTTACTTTAACGTTAGATAGACCTGCTTTCTTTCTGCCCTTGAAACACCCTTTCCTTTTGTTTTGTAGAACATATATTTTGGTTGGCAGCAGCAAGTAAAACCTCAGCCTTTCTAAGTACAATGGTGTAGACATTTGTTGGTGAACACAATATTGTAAGATATCTGTATTGTTGGTCAGAATCCAGTTCATCTGTTACAATTTAGTGATGTTTTAAGCTTTCACTTCCATCTCTTGGACCCTAAAATGACTTCATGTCTTGGCTGAGCTTCAGAGTTTCAATACCCACAAGCAGATCCAGGCTTTCTTATTCACCCTACCACGCTGGGCTGTCAACAGCAGTTTCTGGGACATGAAAAACATCCAAACTGGCAAACTTCAGAAGGAGCAGCCTTTTTTTTTTTCAGGATATTTTGCTTCATTGTGACAAAAGGCCAACCTGTTCCTGTGTTTAAAATGTTCAGTGGAGTTAATCTAGCTTCTGAAATTTTCCATTCTGAGTAAGAATATATATTGAGAAAAAGCCAAAAAATAAATAAATAAATAAAAACAATCTGATCAATTCTCCTTAGTTTAGTAATTGTAAGTGCTCTGAAACCTGTAATGTTGTTCTGGGTTCTTATAATCCTCACATATAAAAATGCTTAGGATGCCAGTAGTCAAGCTTACACCTGTCTCCTCCCCACAATCAGCCTGGCAGGAGAGGATTCTTTTCTGCAGAAACCAAACAGACCCAGAAAAAAAAAAAGACCTAAAATACCAACATTTATAGGTCCACCCAGTGACAAAACCAGCTTGAAGTCTCATCCCCCTGTGATGAAGCTCTCCAGGCACCAATCTTCTCTGGAACCTAGATTTCCAATTAGCTTGTCATTTCCACATCCTTTAATATGAACAGACAGCCAAGGAACCAGAGACATTTGAGAAAAGCCTCAAACATGAAAGACAGAAACCAAAGTGAACAATGAAGTTAGGTTGCAGGGATAGGAATTAGATAAGGAAACAGAAAGAAACAGAGTCAGAGGGTAGAAGGAAAACTCAAGAATGACTACGAACAGCCTTAGAGAAAGGAGCCAATGTGATACATACACAAAATAAGAATGGGATGCCTTACAAATGGGACAATCAGGGAATGAGAAACGCTTTTTGGGAATTAAAAATTGGGAAGCAAATTCAATAGAAGGGTTTGAAGACAGAGTTTCAGAAATCTTCCATAAAGTAAGAGAAAAAGACAAAGAGATGAAAATTACAAGAGAAAAGATAAGAAAATAAGAGGATCAGTTCAGAAGTTTCAACATATGAATAATAGAAACTACAGAAAATGAAGTGGAGGGAATTATAAAAAAGAAAAAAACCATTCCATAGCAAGATATATCATCATGAAATTTCAGAAGACAAGATGTAGGGAGAATATCCTAAAAGCTTACAGGGAGGAAAAACAGATTCCATATAATGGATTGGAAATCCCAATGGCATTAGACTTCTTAATACTGAAATTAGAAGCTTAAAGCAAATGAATCAACACCATCAATATCCTGAAGGGAAATTATTTTCAACCTCAAATTTTGTTCCCAAGGAAACTACCAGTGAAATGTGAAGATAGAATAAAGACATTTTTAATCATTCAAGAGTTTAAATTTTACATCCATATTTCCTACTGGAAGATATATTGCCCTAGACAAGGGAGAAAACCAAGAAAGAGGAGGAATGTGGGATGCAAGAAACATGGGATCTAACTCAGAAGAGTGGCAAAGGTAAGTGCTGGGATGACAGAGAACAAAAAACTCAGAAAGGAAATGATGCCACAAGCTGAGGGGGCTCCTAGTACAGACTGGAGGGTTTCAGGAAAATATAAAACTGACTTGTGCCTGGTATATATATTGATAGGCATGTGGCAGAAACGTTGGAGTAGTTAGAAGACTAGGTAAGTGGAGAAAGGCAAATAAAAAGTAAGGCTTGTAACCACAATGAGATACCAATTCACATCCCTTAGGATGGCTACTATCGAAAAAGGGAAAACAGGAGTTGGCAAGAATGTGGGGAAATTGGAGCCTGAGTGCATTGCTGGTAGGAATGTAAAATGGTACAGTCACTGTGAAGAGCAGTTTGGCAGTTTCTCAAAAAGCTAGACATAGAATTACCGGATAATTCAGCAATTTCCACGTCTAGGTATATACCAAAAGAATTGAAAGGTGTGGATGTCTTCCGCGGGCCTGATTTGAGGAGGACAGTGTCCCAGACTCAGATTGTCTCTCCATGCTTGGACTTGGAACTACACCACCAGCTTTCCTGGGTTTCCAGCTTATAGACAGCAGATTGTGGGACTTACGACCCATGAGCTAATTCCTATAATAAATCAATCTCTCTCTCTCTCTCTCTCTCTCTCTCTCTCTCTCTCACACTCACACACACACACACACACACACACACACACACACACACACACACATAAAAATATATACTAATAAATACACTAACACTTGAAATAAGAACGCTCAAATTTACTCAGGCATATCCAAATCAATGCCCTGGAATCTAGAAGCTGGACTTCAGTTGCAACCTGCTCCTTATTTGGTAGTGTCATATTGCCCATATTCAGAACCCCAGGCTATCCATACTGTAAGCTTAGAAGCCATTCTTCTGCCCTATAATATAAAACTTGAGCAAGAGATCAAGTCACTCAATTTATCTTCCCAAGAGATCTGCGAAATGTAATTTTATGTCCAGAGCAGAGAGGATTCAAAAGTTTACCAAAGTCCTGGGAACTTAAATTGTAGGCAGGGATAATATTGCTGTTCATCACTGTCTACTTATTGTCTATTTAAAGAGTTTTATCTTCCTAGTAGAGGGGGTTGGTTTAATAGAGTGTCAGGGGAAATGTCTAGTGAATGTATTGATTGACTGTACGATGATAAATGTGGGCAACTTATCTCCTAATCTTTCTCCAGGTTTGCCTCGTTGAGAATGAATAAAATTATTTTTAATATAACCAACAAGGTCTTTTTTCTTTGCCTCAGGATTTTAGTACTATACATGTGCCTACATGACTTTTTTTCCCCAGAAAGAGTAAGAATTTGTAGATTGGCACCAGGTAGAAGGTATTTCCATATATGGTACTTTATGCCTGAATATAGTTTTATCATTTCAGCTAAGAAAAATTAAGTTATGCCAGGATAGCACATAAGGAAGGAAACAAAGAAATATGTGCGCTGTTCACATATCAAACACATTCACATTTGACCAGAGAAGAAGATGGTCATAATATCTTAAGGGGAAAAAGCAAGGACTTTTTCAAGGGTAAGAAAAAGTTTCTAAGGCACTCCACACATTACATGCAAAATAGAAGCAACTTGAAGAGGTAGGAGGAATGAGACTGTTTAATGAAGCAAATTAATTTTATGTCAGAATTCATCCTCCATCTGAAATATTTCTGAAAAACATTGCACAGAACATAGCACTCTTGGTATTGTACAGCTCCTCCCTTTTGCTTGCTTGAGACAAATGCAATGCTGAAAAGGTTTTTACTCTGATGCTCTAACAAGAAGTATACTTCTGTCACATCCAGAGTGACTGATAATACTCAGGCCTATCCATTACTTCATTCAAATAATAGGGTTTACTTGCTTTTAAGGTCACTTGAGCTATAATGTTGTTATTGTCCTTTCTTCTGCTCTGTAGTCTCATTTTCACAGAGGACTGGTAGAGAAAGAGAGGGATATTAGGCAGCCCTCATTCATGGCAAAAATGCCACTGTCATCCCTTTCCCTGAAGTCCTGGGTCTCCTTGCTAACAACAGACATGCATGCCACAGGGGGTTTAGCTTGGGTTTCAGTATGGATTCAACAACACCACCACAACAGAAATCTATTCCTTGATATTTTTTCTTCAAGTTAGAAACCAGAGTAGAAATACTTAAAGAACATTTTCATCTCCAGAATGCTTGAGGTGCTTAAAATTAAAAAAAAAAAAAAATCACAGACTATATTAAGCAGAGTGGTAGGAAAAGGCTTTTAGGCCAGAATTTAACTAATTTTCTCACAGTTTCAAGTTTCATTAAATAGTAAAACACATCTCAAAAACTGTAATAGAAAACATGCATTCAAATTTGAAAATGAAGAATCATTTCTTTGTAGTTGATAGAGGTTAATCTGTATTTCTGTCCTTCCTGTCACTTTTACATAAGAGAATACATGACCTCAAATTGCATAAGAAGATACATGGCCTCAAATCTGCTTCCTGTCTATGACAATTTCCTATCATAGATTTGTCTTTAGTTAATTCCCCCCCCCCCCCAAAAATCTTACATGCTTCAGGTTTTGAAGCCATGTACATTTCTGCTCTGTTATCTCATTTTCACAGGATTGGTAGAAAACGAGACAGATAATTGGGCAGCATTCATTCATAAAAAAACCCCACCTTTTTTATTAAACTGAAATAGATCAGGAAATTCGAGATTGATTATTGTTGTTGTCATTGTTTTGTTGAAATAACTATCAATTAGGAAACTTAAAATAGTTAACAGAACACAGGACTCCTGGGTTCTAAGTCCAGCTCTATCACTTTGAAGCTATGTGACACTGGGCAAGGCACCATATCTCCTGGGCCTCTATTTACTTTTTTGGAAATAGACTGCAGCATCTCTAAGATCTATTCAATTAAATAAATACATATACCCTGAAACATTGGTCTACAGACCAATGTCCTGCTGGCCCTGCCTTGCTTTGCCACACATTAGGAGTCTTGCACAGTTTCTTGGATGCCTAAAGCAAAGTATGTTGGTTTAATGTATTTAACTCTGAGACTTCTTTTCCTAAGAAATACAAAGCTTTGACTTAATAGGTTTTCTCAAGCTTTTTATTTTGTTACATTTCAAAGCTTCAGAAAAGTTGCAGGCACAATACAGTGAAAAGCCTTACACCCTTCACTTAGATTACCAATTATTAACATTTTGGCCACATTTGCTTTCTGTTTCTCTTTTTCTACTACCTTCCTTGATATATAAGCATTGCTGAACCAAAATGCTATATAGCATATATCTCCTAAGAAAAGGGACATTCTTCTATATAACCACAATACAACTACTTGAAAAATTTAACAGTGATTCAATACTATTATCTAAACTACAGTCTATATTCAAATTTTCCCAATTGTCCCAATAATGTCCTATGTAGCCCTTTTGTGTGTGTGTGTGTATTTCAAGATCCAATGAAGGATTATTTGTTGCATTCAATTTTCCTGTCTCTTTTCCCTCCCTTGAGCTATAATTTCCTTGCTTTTTGTTTGCTTGCTTTTTATGGTATTGACATTGTTGAAGAATTCAGGCCAATTGTTTTACAGAATGTCCCTCAATTTGGATTTGTGTGGCTGTGTCCTAATGATTAGATTCAGGCTAAGTATTTTTGGAAGGAATATTACATAGGTATTGTTGTATCCTTCTCAGTGTATCACATCCAGAGATATGTGATGTTGCAATTGGTGATAGTAGGTTTGATCACTTGGTTAAGGCAGTATTTGCCAAGTATCTGCAAGTTAAAGTACCATGTCCCCTTGTGATTAATAACTGATCCTGAGAGTGACACTTTGAGACTTTGTTAAAATCCTATTTTCCAAAGATTTTGGCATTCATCATCAATGGCCATTGTAAGGTTACTATGTTTTGATTGCCCTCTACAAGGGTGAATTGGAATAATCAACTGATCTCTCTGGCAGAATGGAAGGAAGAATTGGTCAGCGTGAACTTGATCACAGACAAATCCTGGCGTGTGTGTGTGTGTGTGTGTGTGTGTGTGTGTGTGATGGAGGTGCTGATATAAAGTGAGAAGAGAAGGTAAAGTGACATGCTGTTAGCATTTTAAGCAGTAAGTGGAGGGTTTTGAGATGCCTAATGTGGAGAATCAAGAAAAGTAAACTTTTGTTGGGTGTTGAATAGAATAAACACACTATACTGTTTCTGTCTTTGCAATTTCTTCATAGCATGAGATAGGGTCTAGTACTTAAAAATAATGGGTGCATACAATACAAATAAGGCATTCCTGCATAAATTATAAACAAAATACAACTTTAAAAATATTTTTAAGTGGTTATAGCTTCCCTTCTTTATTTTTCGCTCCATCATTATATTTTTGGTTATAATTTCACTATATTTCTGTGAGATAAAATTCAAGTATTAGTAACAGGAAATGCAATTAGTAATCAATAATGTGGGAGAAGAAAAAATTTGTAATGAGTTTTACAGATAGTAATGATTCCATGTGATAAGTGAGAGCAACAAATAACCTGAGCATGCCTCTGCTTTTACCTTGAAGAATTATTCCACAATATGTCTACATTTGTTTTCTTTATGTTTCTCTGATTCATCAAAGCTAGTTTTCAACAAAAGCAGAATTCTATGCCAATGTGGGGGCTATTTATTAAATGATAGAACAAATCAAATGTTTCAATAAAGAGAAAACATTCTTCAGAGAAGAGCAAAAATAAATAATAATAGCAATAATCATGATGATGATAAAGAATGCTAATGAGCTTTGATAAAAGATCCTGGAAAGCAAAGGTATTCTAATAATAGTATAGTAATTGGAAAGAAGAAGGTGAATTCTTCAAGAGGTTACATTTTAAGTGGCAAGAACAATCTGGCATAGGAAACAAGGAAATAACATCATAAAACAATAGATTCCATGTAATCAAGCAATAGAAATAAAGACGTATTACCAAAGACTTTTTTTGTATTGCAGAATTATATTAACATATGTCTTCTTTCATTACCTTCATGTTTCTGTAATGTATCAGACAATTTGAACCCAAAACAGGGAGAACAATGTTTTACTATGATGTCAGTGTTTTAGAAAAAGAGCCAGGAATGTGAAAAGTAAGCTTTTGGCAAATACAATGATGTCATTGTTGCTGCTGTTGTGCTTCTAGGATAACTGTATGATTGTTAATTATGAAAATAGAAATAGTAGTGGATACAATTTTTCTTAGAGCAGGAGTGCTTGCCATTAAAACATGCATAATGGAGATTACAAGAACAATCAACAAAGTGCAGGGTATTATAAAGACTGACTTTTAAGCTGCAATATAGCTAAAATACTCCGTTAAAAACCTAGAATTGTCTCATGAATGAATAATGAAATAGCCGTGTTTTATTAGCTTTATTTAAAACTATCTACAAGTTGAAGAACCTTTTCAAGCCCTTTTTAAAAACACTTTTGCAATTTGCTAGAGCAATGGTTTCTTTTATTTTTTTTCTTTGAGCTACAGAGGCTAATCTGATTTTGGTTTCAGTAATTACGTCAATTAATATGTGCTGAGAGAAATTTCATTTGTTGAAATGGATACCAGGTGAATACGTAATTAGTAGAGAGTTGTCTCTTTAAGACCTTGTGTGCAATTTTCCAAGACTAGTTACAATATGGAAGGGTAAAGTTAGAGTACAGATAGCTAGTTTCTTATCTATTATACTTCTACTTAACTATTTCATGAAACTTCCTGGTAAGATGAGCCCATTCTAGAAACTAGGCAATATTTTTAACTTGGATAGCTCAAACAACAAAGTGTTTGTTCTGAAAGTAAAACGTAATTTCATCACAGATGAAGATATTGTTTCCTCTTTTTAGGATTTTTCAAAAGAATAATGGCACTTGAAGAGAAATGAGATCACTGGATATTAATAATTTCATAGAGAAACATCTACTCTGTTCCACAATTGACAGAGGCAGTATCTCAGAAATACTACCAATTCATATTTAAGCATAGATGCTTGGTAGGAAGTCTTCATCTGTACTATAAGACATAACAACCCGAGTCTAAAATATCTAAACTAAAATATGTAAAGGCAAGTCATTAAAACAGTTAACATTTATTGTTTGCCCAGTTCCTATCCCCTAGAATTTACCAAGTGATAGTTAGAAATCACAAGATGTATATATAATAACAAAATAATATTAAATAGAATAGTGTGGTAAGTCCTATAGCAGCAGTGTAAAAAAGGGGAGGATGTCTCCTTGTGCACATGTATTATTTATAATATCAAAAAATAAGCAACTTAAATGTCTAGCCACAAGATATAAATAAATGTGTTGTGGAATAGTCAAATGATGGAATACTGGGCAACAATGAAAATGAATGCACAGGAACTATACGTATCAACACCAACAACTCTCACAAATAAAACACTGAATGTAAAAAAGTTTTAGAATAATACATATAGATTTATATCATTTATGTAGGTTTAAAAACATGCAAAAGAATACTACATATTGTTTAGGGATACTTTCATATGTTGTAAAAATATAGAGAAATGCATAGAGTGATAAGCATGGAATTCAGGATAATGATCCCCTAGGGGGAGGGTGAGAGAGTGGAGGAGGGATGGGGTGTGGAAAAAGAAGACAAGATCCCAGAGGAAATACATAGGAGGGTTCAATTATTTTGGATATGTTTTATTTCTTAAGCTACTTGGAGAGTACATGATCGTTCATTATGTTATTTTAAAATATTTAATAACACATTAAAATATACATAAATTAAAGTGCCACATAAGCAGAGAAGAAGCTATTAATTCTGAATGGAAATAGTAACCAGAGTACGCTTTCTGGATGAGTTGGTCTTAGTGTTTAAATTTGTCTTGATGGATGAGTGGAAATTCAGTAAGTCTGGATGACAGGAAAGGAGATTCTGGGGTGATGGACCAGCATGGGCAAAGGCGTGGCGGTGTTCTGGGAAAGGGCTAGCTTAAGAGGCATAGAAATATATTAAATATATGCTGGGCCAGACACAGTGGCTCATACTTGTAATCCCAGCACTTTGGGAGGCCAAGGTGGGAGGATCGCTTGAGGCCAGGAGTTCTAGGCTAGCTTAGGCAACATGGGGAGACCCTATCTCTACAAAAATTTTTTTCTAAGAAATTAGCTGGGTGTGGTGGTGTGAACCTGTAGTACCAGCTACTTGGTTGTCTAAGGCAGGGGGATAGCTTGAAGGCAGGAGTTTGAGGTTACAGTGAGCTATGATTATGCTACTGCTCTCCAGTCTAGGGGACAGAGAGGCATCTTGTTTCTAAAAAAAAAAAAAAAAAAATTATATATGCTGCAATAAAAGAGGTTGATAACGGACAAGAATGAGAAAGGCCTTGAATACAGCAGAAATATAAAATAATTACTGTACTAGGTTTTGTGAGTAGGAGCTTGCAATTAGATCTGGGTTATAATTCATTATATATATGTTTTATGTAATCCCAAAGGGTTGATAATTTCTTCAACCAGGAGATGATCTTGTCTGAATCTGATCATTTTAGATCTATACTGCTCTTCGAGTAAAAAGCAAAAACAAAAATCACCACTCATCACAATTATCTACCAAATCCATTACGAAAAGTGATTCTCAGGCTCATGATCGGTAATAAATACTGGGATCTCTCACTGGTAGCTTCAAAGAGTCATTTAAAGTCTTTTCTTATGACTATCCAGCAGTTTTCCCACCTGAACATGTCAAGTGAAACTTCAAATAGAAAATTGCCCTGAGAAGGGATATTAATACTGTTTTTTTAAAATCTAAATCCTATTAAATTTGCCAGAACTACTTTTTAACATGAGCATTATTTGGTCACCAGCAGGTATTCATCGGCTTCATATGGCAAGGTCTGAAGAATATGGGTTGATCAATGTGTCATTCATCAGAGACACCTGCAGAGATGGTGAAAGTTTATCATAGAATATTATGGAAGGAGACACAACATTTAGCAAATTGAATCACACATCTCCTCCCCCTGTTTTTTAAACATTAAAACTGCTGTTTGAAAAACAACTTTCAATATGAAAAAAAAATTAAAACAGCAGGTGATAATTAGGCCAAAGTTACAACAACGTTATTGCCGATGGGCTACCTGTCTGTTAATGCAAGTTATCACTTCTTCCCAGAAACAGTTATTACTGAAAATAACTTATGGGAGATAAAGAAGGGATGTTAAGTGTGTTAGTCTCCTTATTTGCTCATTTGGCAATGGCTTAGAAATAGCTCCATTAACTACCTCAGTTCTACCCTCGTCTCTGCACAGACACACACACAAAATAACTGAAAGTTACAAACGACCAAAACATAAACCTTAGCTGTCTTGAGTTAAAAATCAATTTTCCTAATAAATTAAATTCAGATATTATATACCAGTATGTGATATCATGAATGATGTGTTAATAATTGCTTTATTGGCAGAGTGCAAAGTACAATACAGAGAGATATAAAAATTTAGTAATTTAGAAATTCTGGTACCAAAAATAGCTTTTACTAGTGTAAGGCTCAGAGTTCAGTTCAGTCATTGAGCTATAATAGTATTCTCTGACTAGTCAAGGTTGAATGTTCAAGATGTAGTTTGAGTATTAATCATCAGTTCAAATAAAAGATAGCACAACTGGAGAGGCTTTCCTGGGCTAAGTATTTGTTCCTGAACACAAATGTAAATTTTTCCTTGTGTATTCCAGAAGCACTTGAGTGTTTTAACTACTAAACAACCAACCTCTTTTGGAATTACTTCTTTAGGTTTACTCTTTATCAACTCTAATCTTTTGGGGAAAGAATTCACCCAAGCTTTTGCTGATATGAATTATTTGTTCATTCATACTACCCATTTCAGGTTTAAGATTTATCTTTCATTCTACCCAGTAAGAAATCTGATAATATGCTATGCTTTAGTTAGGTTTACTATACAGGATTCCACTGTATAGTCATACTGTATATTGAGTGAATAAACCACAGTTTATCCATTTTACCATCGATGAACATTTGGGTAATGTCATTAATACATAAAAAAAGTATTATATAGGTACTCATATGCGCACAAACAATACCTACACACATTTATACATACACAGCATTTTGGAACTTTTTATTGAAGTATAATATATATACACTGAGATGCATATATCAAAATTGTACAGCTCAATGAATTTTCACAAACTGACCATACCAGCACCCAGCTCAAGACACAGAACATGACCAGCCCTCCAGAAGCCCCACTTGTGCCCTCTCCTAGTCATTTCCTTCCTATCAAGGGTAACGGCTATCCTGACTTTTAATAGCATGAGTTTTGCCTATTTTTGTACTCTATATAAATGGAGTCCTAAAACACGTATTCTTACATGACTAACTTCTTTCACTTAGCATATTTGTGAGATTTATGTATGTTACTGCATTTGGAAGCAGATTGTTCATTTTTAGTGTTGTAGTGTCTTCTGTTGTATACCACCAATTATTTACCCATTTTACTGTTGATGAACATTTAGGTTGTTTCCAGTTTGGGGGGTTATTATGAACAGCGTTGCTCTGAGAGGTTTAATATGTCTTTTGTATACATTTGACACTGGCATATTACTAAGAGTGGAATCACTGGGCCATAGGGTTTTCCTGTTTAATTTTAGTAGATATTGCTGGTTTTCAAAAGTGGTTGTACTGTATACATAGCATTTGACTGCTTGAACAATCATTCTAAGGAAGATATTTCAGTATAACTATCAAGAGAACAGGTTTTGGAGTCACTCAGGTTAAATTCAGCTCACCACTAAACAGCTAAGGCACCTTAGATAATATCTTGAACTTTAAGACTTAGTTTATTCACCTGTAAAATAGGTATAACAAAATCTTTTCCAAAATTTATGAGAATTAAATGAGATATTATTTTAATGCACTTAGAACAGTGCCTGAAACACAGTAAATGCTTAGCTTATTATATGATCGTTATTAATTAGTGCTTAAAACAGAGACAAAATGGAGAATAAGAAACAAATAGGGACAATATAATCCACAAACAATTTTAGTTCTCTGATGGAAGAAAACTATGAAACTCTGACCCAAAAAGCATTACCAATTCCAGTATTACACTTAGACTCTGAAAAAAATAATTTAAGCATTATCTCAAAATGCATTTGCAAATTACTCTTGCCAGAGGCAAAGTTCTTGGATGCAGTGTATTACCATCACTTTTTTTTCCTACCAGACATTTCTCTTTAAAGACAGGACTGCCAAGGGCTACTCTGGAAAGTCACTAATATAATAATACCTTTTATTATATTTGCCAATTTCACACCTTCCTTGACCCAATCCCCAAAGTTGTTGAAAAGTGGCTGTAATTGCAGTGTTAGTTCCCAGTTTTCCTAGAATTTTATCCTGTGAAAGTATCTAAGACAACTTTCACATTTTTAAAATCCTAAAAATGAGCCCAGATTCTTTTTTTAAATTACAGAGAACTTACCTTCATTTTGTAGGATGAGCTCCATAACCTCAGCATAGATTTCAACAGCTGCCTGAAAAGCACCGTAGAAGTTAACACAGGCTTGCTTTGTACAGAGGCACTGTTTTAGCTAAAAAGTTAACACAGGTACACTCTGTACCGAGGCACTGTTTTGGCTAATTGCTCCAGGGGCAGCAGGCTCAGTAATCTTAGGTAGGTAATTTTGGAAGGTGGCACTGTGTTCCTAATAAATGGAATCAGATCCCATGTATCAGTCACTATTCTCAAGAAATAAAGCACACAGTCAACTTGAAAAGAATTCATCTTTTGAGAAGGGCAGTGGTAGACTTGAAATGTAACTTTTTGAACATTTAATTGAACCTCTTTGATTTGCAGATGAGAAAACTAGTCATTGAAAACTCTTGCCTAAGGTCAAATGGTTTGTTCCCCGGACCCGAATAAAGCTCATTTCCTTATTCACAGTCCTGTGGATTTTGCTCTTGGCACCTTGCCTCCTCCAGCCCCTCCCACCGAGCCCCACCTCCCTTCCATTTCATAAAGATCCAGACCTGGGATCCAGAAATGGGGAAGCTGAGGAGTGTGACTTGAAACAAGGGAATGACAAACCATTAAGTTGTCAGGAACTGTAAGACGAATGAGGCTTTTCTGCTAGAACATAAGATCCAAGGGGCAGGACCTTCTCTGCTTTGTATACCATTGTATTCCTAGCACCTACAACTGTGCCTAGTAAGCCTTGTAAGCCCTAAACATTGTTAAATAAATAAAAAAAACCTAATCAATCAATCAGCTAATCAATCTCTGGGTATGTTACACTATTAGAGAAAACACGTCCTTACTGTTTTCTCCACCACTTCCTCCCAGTAATACTAATAAAACATGTAGATTTAGAGTACGAAGAGGAGAAATCATATACAAAGCTTTCTTGCACGGCGCCTGGCCCACTGTAATTACTGTCAGTTTATTTTCCTTTTCCTCCTCCCCAAGTGCGGGCTACAGAAAGTGAAGAGAGCATCGAAGAGGCTGGTGAAAGTGACTGTCGGCGTCTTTATGATCCGTATAGATCAATTACAGTGCCCCGAAAAATGCACGGCTACTTCACCCAGAGAGGCTGGTCGCTTTTGTTGATCGATTCTGGGTTGCAGTCAGTTCTTTAACACAACTTTTTACAAGCGCCGGCTACATTGCGGCGGGAGGAGGGGCTGTGGTGGGAAAAGCAGGGACGCCCCCCACCCCCGCCTGAAAAGGAAAAAAAGTAAAGGAAGCCGGCGCGGTGGTAAGGACTGCGGTTTGCGGGTCTAACGGGTGCTGCGGCCGGGGCGGTCCCAGCCTCTCCAGCCCCGCCCGTCACCCGCGGCCGCTCCGAGGTTCAAGTTCGACCCCCTGGCCGCTCGGCCTCGCGCTCCCTTATTCGAAGCCGCCCGCGCGTCCAAGGCCCCCAGCTGGAAGACGAGGGGGGCCCTGGGGTCATCCGGGCGCGGGGTCACTCGGCCATGCACTGTGGTACCACGTGGGGGAAAAGTTTCCAGCTCCGCCTGTTAGCCCTCCCGGTGCGCCTTGGCGGAGGAAAGGCCCGCGCTTTGGCACCCGCTGCCTTTTCTGTCGCCTCCAGTCGCGCCCCCTCCCAGGGACGCCCCCCCTTGTGTCCCTTCTCTGAATTCTTTCCTTTCCTCGCTGCGCAGGTGGCCAAGGAAAAATACCCTGGAGGGCCTCACAAGAAGGCAGCCCAGGCATTTTGGGCCGGCCAGGGTAGGGGGTCGAGGGCAAGTGTCCCGAGGTGGGTGTGAGAGGCACGCGCGGAGTAGCCTGAGGGCACTGGCCCTCCAGCGCCCTCTGAACGACAGGCGGGATCCTTCCGCGGCTTCCACGCCCTAGAGCGCCAACTCTGCCAGTCCGCGGACCACCCCACGCGGACACCCCCTCCACACCCCTCCTCGCGGCTCCCCACCACCCCAAGTGCGCAGGCCCGGCCGCCCCAGCGCGCATGCCCTGGGCTCGCGAGCGCGGCCAGCCCCCAGCCTTTTGCTTTCTACACACTCTACAACTGGGGAGGGGGCGGGGAGGAGGGAGCCCAGCCGCCCACGTGATCCAGCCGGCCGGGGCCGCGGGGGCGGGAGCGCGCGCCGAGTAAGGCGCGGGGACGGCGGGTGCGCGTGAGCGGGCGCGCGCGCGGGCGAGCGAGCGAGCGAGCGAGCTAGCGGGCGGGCGCGGGGCTGGGCTGAGGCGGGCGGCGGCGGCGGCGGTGGGCCGGCCGCGGAGGGGGAGGAGCGGGAGCTGAGCGAGGCGGGCGGGCGGAGGATGGGGCCGTGCCCGGGCTCCCGCAGCAGCCGCCCGGGGACACGCCGTGCACCCTTCGGCTCGGGGCTCTCGCGGCGGTGGTGGCGGCAGCAGAATTAGCGGCGGCGGCGAGAGCTTCGTTGCCGGCAGCGCTTCTCCCTCAGGCTGGGTGACGAGAAGAGGCAGCGGCGGCGGCAGGCGGCGGCGGCGGCGGCTGCACACCGGTGTCTCTCCCGCTGGAGATTTCTTTCTGCTTTCCTCATCGACTGATTGACTCACCCCCTCCCTTTTTTGAGGAAGGGTGACCTCTTCTTTGGGACTGGAAAAAATATTTTTGTGAGGAGGGGGGCGGGTGGCAGCGTCAGGGTTAGCTTCTTCTCTTCTTTCATCTCCCTCTCCTCCCCCCTCGAAGACCGAAAAGCAAACCCCACAACTGCTCCAGCATCCTCCTTCCCTTCCTCCGCCTCCCTTCTCCTCCACCTCTCGCAGTTTCGTCCTCTCCTCTGCTAATTATTGTATTATTATGCTTCCGTCTCTGGGGGGTCTCGCCCCTCTCAGGTCACTCCGGAGCCCTGGCCTCCCCTGGCTACATTTCTTAAAAATTTTGGAGCCTGGGAGTGAGTTTTCTCCGAGGCGTGTGTGAGAGGCGGCGGGGGTGTTTTCCTGCGCGAGGGGCGGGTGAAGTTCATTGCCCCCACTTTCCCGCGACCTTTTCGGATCCGATTTTCGATCGGGGGAGCAGGCGTTTTCGGGGGACTGGGGGCGCGGCGGAGAATGGCCGCGGGGAGGGCTCCCCGGAGCCTCCCAGTCTCTTGATCAAAGCATTCCGCTATTCTGATTTATTGCCTGCTTGGTGAGTTATTTTTTTTCCTCTAAAGGAGACCTGTGTGTTCAGCCATTACTTTGCTCGGCGCTGCTCCCAGGCATCTCCGACCCTCGGTGCTGTGGGGAGCCCCACACTTGGGCTCTTCGCCTCTCGCCCTCGCTCCCCGTCCCTCCTCCCCTCTCTCCGCCCCTTCCCCCTTTTCTTTTCTCCTCTCTTTCTTCCCCTCTCTCCCTTCTTTCGGCCGCCGTCTCCCCCGCGCCCTCCTCGGGGCGGAGGGAAGCCGTGAAGGGGGAGGGAGGGCTTGGTGTCAATTTTTTTTGTGTGGCCGCGGCTGTAGCCTGTAGCGGACGAGCGGGGAGACCCCGGCGCGGCAGAGCCATGGATGGCCCGACGCGGGGCCATGGACTCCGCAAAAAGCGGCGGTCGCGGTCACAGCGAGACCGGGAGAGGCGCTCCCGGGGCGGGCTGGGGGCCGGCGCGGCCGGCGGCGGCGGGGCCGGCCGGACCCGGGCGCCCTCACTCGCCTCGTCGTCGGGCTCCGACAAGGAAGACAATGGGAAGCCCCCGTCCTCCGCCCCGTCCCGGCCCAGACCCCCGCGGAGGAAGCGGAGAGAGTCCACCTCGGCCGAAGAGGACATCATTGATGGATTTGCCATGACCAGCTTTGTCACTTTTGAAGCGCTGGAGGTAAGGGGGACCCCCCTCCCCCCGGGTTCCCTTTATGCACGACCCCACTCGGCTGCGCCCGGCTCTCCTGCTTCCCCCGCCGCGCTCTGGGCTGTCTGTCTGTCTGTCTGTCTGGGCTGAGGTCTTATTGTTGGGGGGGAGCTGGGGGCGCGGGCAGACAGGCAGCAGGAGGGAATCGCAAAGCCGTGCCTGGTCTCCTGGTTTCCTCGTTCTCACTCGCCTTTCCCCTGCGCCCCCTCCCTGCACCCCCTCCACAGCAGATGGGCAGAAAGAAAGGGGTTCAGGCATCACAACAATGCGCCCCCTCTCCACGGATAGCTCTGCCCCTACTCCTTCCTCCTCTCCCTCCCCAATCATGGCTTCTTGGCTGGTGGAAGTCTCTTTGCTGGGTTTGGGGCGCCTGTGGACGGTTCTCTGTGTGCTTCCTACAGAGCCATATGTCCGTGTGTGTGTCTGTGTAGTATATACCTTTCCTGGGTGTCCTCGGGACCGGAGACTGATGGGGTTTTGTGGTTTCTTTGCGCCCCCCTCGCATTTTTTTTTTTTTTGTTTTTTTTTTTTTTTTTGGTTAAGCTGGGGAAGGGGGCGTTTTCTCCTGGTTGGGAGAAAGGAGGAGGAGGGGAGAGAAGAGGAAAGGATGGAATATTTCTCTATTCTGTGTGAGGCTATATTACAGTAAGGGTTAATTATAATATCTGTACACATACATATGCACATGTGTGTGTGTGTAGAAGAGCAATTTAGTTAAAGCACAGAAAAGGTACACCAGGGACGACTGGTGGGAGGAAAGAAAACCCTAGTGAAGGGCTTGTCACCAATTGTCCCTCTCCCTTTCCTTTTTTTGTTTTTTTTTTTCCTAAGTGATTGGCTTTGTGTGTGTATATATATGTGTGTCTTTCTTTATTCCTTGGGCACCTGCAGCGTGGATTTCCAAGTGAACATTTTCCTGCTGGCTAACACCCTCCTGGGGTGGTGGGGAAAGGAGGAGGGAGGTAGGTAGAGGAAGCCTGCCCAGAGGTCAGGGGGAAACTGTCTTTGCCTGGACCGATCTTCTTTGGTGTTAGGATTGGTCACTGGCCTCTAAAATTTAAGCGCCTTCTTTCCTCCTCTTACCTCCCTGTCCCCACCCCCAACACACCACACACACAGAAGGCTTTGAGATTCTGTAGAGTTGGTCCAGCTTTCTTAAGCACAAAACCAAGATATGAGTTGGTTTATAGTCTTTCATGCACCTGATGTGATGTTTTGAGGTTCCTGAAGGAAACTTTTCCCTTTCTATTTGTGTTTTTTTTTTTTTTGGTGTTAACTGTGGTATTGTTTCAGATGCTCAAATCAAGCAAGCTTTGTTAATGACAGCTTAAATCTCACATACGGTAATTGTACAGATTTAGATTGCTGGTTCTGTGTATGTGTTTTGGTGTCAGGTTTAAGTATTTTTAAAAAGGAAACCTTTCTGTCAATATTGTCCTTTCCTGTTTGAACTGCTTTTGGTTGGGCTGCTGGTGGTGATGGTGGTGGATGGTGACCAGTGATTGGGGAATAAGGGAGGTGGTGGTGAGGGGGTATAGATTTTGATGTTAGTGATTGAATCAGTTGCTCTTTGGTTCTAGAACTGATTCTTTATTGGGTAAAATTTTGACTGTTGAGGTTCACCACTTACTAGGATAATTCGAACTGTGGCTTTAACTTTGCCAAGGTAGGTGGTTACTGTACAGGGTGACCTCCTCTCTGTCTCTTTCTCTTTCTTGCTTTAAAATAGGAATTGAAATGGCAGTGTGTTCCTAGTAGAAATTGCTGCCTAGAATTTGATTCTTAATTGTTAA
The DNA here is from genome assembly GCA_963574885.1 of Lepilemur ruficaudatus. Taxonomy (NCBI): domain Eukaryota; kingdom Metazoa; phylum Chordata; class Mammalia; order Primates; family Lepilemuridae; genus Lepilemur; species Lepilemur ruficaudatus. The sequence goes on from CAUYRT010070696.1 coordinate 96,711, forward strand.
CTGTGGTTGATTTAAGAGATTACTTGTAAGAGCTGGTTACAAGTGGTTCTGCATTCTATATGGTTGTCCTGGGCCGCTGTGTGGCCCCTCTCAGTAAGCAAGAGGGGCCTCCAGATTCCGGTGAACATTTTTGAAGGCCAAATAGGGATGGAGATAGATGTATGTATATACTTAATGCAGTTTTTTTTGATTGCTTTATTTTTGTTAAATAGGTGTTTGTGCTTGTGATGTGTATCTATCCATTGGCTTTTGAGAGAAAATGTGCCCATTTCAGTTTCTTTTGAGCTTAGAAAATTTTTACAGAAGATGAGTTTAAAATGTACCATTAATATAGTTACTTTCTTTGCTCCAATCATTTTTTTTCTGCTACTTTTATGGATTCAAAACCCAAGTTACTTTGATTAGTTGAATACTATGCCACCTTCGTATCTAAAAATCATATACATATCTGTGTGAGTATAAAAGATTTAACTTTTAAAAAGTTTACTTAAAATTTTATAGAAAAATTTAAGCATATACAAAAGTAGATGGAACAGTACAATAAACCCCTAATACACCCAACATCCTGGTTCAACAACCACCAACTCCTATCTTATTTTTTCTATATTCCATCTACTACTCATTCCCTCTCCCAGATATGATATGATCTCATCTGTAAATATTTCTGTAAGACTCTCTAAACCATGATGACTCAAAAAAACTACCTAAATCTCACTAAAAACCTCACAGTACCATTATCACACCTAAATAAATTTATAACAGTTCCCTAATATCAAATATCTTGTCAGTATTTGCATTTTAAGAGGCCCAACTTTTGTAAGAAAGCTGTAAATACACATTTCAGAATAAAAACTCACAATGGGAAATTAAAATCATGATATATTTGACAAAAAGTAGATATGTTGGCTGCTTGCTATCAAATTGTTTCCATGCTTTATGGTCAGAACATATGTGTGTAGTGATTGTTAAAATGAAGCCTCTGGTGTTCCACTGTACTCAGTTTGGAAGAGTTAGTGACCTATCACCAAGAAATGTGAGGGCGTATTAGGTAACAGGCAACTAAACTATGAACTTGGGTAGAAATGTGTGTTACAGGAGTGTTTGTAAAATGTTAAGAATTATTTTAGATGTTTAGAGTTATCCTAAATAAATAGTATGTCTTTATGCCTTGTATTTAGGAATGAAAAAAAGTTGTCAACGCATATCATCAAGGCTGCTGCTGGTATGATGTTATGATGAGAAATCAGAAATATTGGCTTGCACAGCTAGGTTTATAACTTACGCCAGTTCAGAGCAATAGCTGGCAAACTGTGGAGTAGCATACTTTGTGTGTTAACGGACAGTTACTAGATTCGATAACTTTGTTCTGAGTAGCTGATTTTGGACTTCCCTTTTAAAAAAGAGGCTCCTAACTCATAATGAAATGTGCTGATATAAATAGTTCCAGTCCAAATATGGTTTTATTGGTACTGGAGTAGTAATAAACTTGCCAAATGAGAACCTGCATTTTTATGTTGATTATTCTGTACTGTTGTTGGATTCTTATTTAGGATGATGAAATCTTTGGGGGTAGTTTGACAAGTCTCAGACTTTATAGGCAGTGAAGCTGGCTGGGGTAGTTTCATATTCTGCAGGGGCACTTTTCTTGAGCAATTGAGCCCTGAAGTTCAAGTGTATGATTATGAAGAGTCTCATGATAGAAGATAAGAGGATAGGTGAGGAAGCTAAAGTTGAATGTGGTGTTCTTTTCATTATGCAGCTGAGAAGTAGAATTGCCATTCTGATATGGTATTGTCTGTCTATTCTTTGAGTGACAGGATAAGAGCAAATATCCCCAGATATGATGTCTAGTTAAAAAAGCGGGGGAGAGGTTCGGACAAAAAAGTATAAATAGAAATTTTGAGGTTCTAGTACCATCTCAGTGTATCCTGACGTGCCAGGTAATGTTGGCTTTCTGTTCTGACTTGGGTTTCTGTGTAATCTCTATTAGGAAGCCATGTGGGCACCATGGCTCAGAATTTGATTTTGCAAATCCATTATTTCCCCCCTCACTCCTCTTTTGTGCACTGAGTTCTTAGTGCAGCTTCCTTTTGTATAACTGACAAAGGGAAGCAAAGGTGAAATTTCTGGAATTAGTAGAGAAGAGGCCAGTTGGAGCTTTGCAAACTTACAAAAATGAAGGAAGATTCATTTCTAATGGATAGAGCATCAAACCGAGACTTTCATATGGTCTTCATTTCCTAGCTCTGTTTCTGGGCTTACCCACATATCAATAGCATAAGTAGGCTGCACAGAATTTGATGTCCTTATAACATGCCATGTTAATAGGCTTTAATAATTTCTTATTTCTTATGGTCAAATTTCACTTATTCAGCTGCTTAAAAACATTAATCATTTCTTTATATCAGCCAGCAAATATTTATGGAGTGCTTAACAAGTGCAAGGAGTACAGAGAAACATATCTATCTATCTGTCTATCTATCTATATATATATGGCATCTCAACAGGTATGCAGTTTAGTTGATAAAATAAGTCCAACACCTATAAAATAATTTTGAAACAGGTATTTGAATGCCTAATGTCAACTCAGTGCAATAGGTTTTTATGGATAGGGTAGTGAGATAGGCTGAAGTGTTTAAGAAGTCTTCATGGAGAAGATGGGGCCTAGCAGGATTAGTTACTTGGATAGATAGGGAGGGAATGGGGGACAGGGAAGAGGAGTAGTAGAAAAGGCACAGAAGCAAGACAAGTGAGAAGATGTTAATGTGCTTAGGCCTTGGGGGCAAAGAAGGGCTGGTAGAAATGGGTACAAAAGTAAGTAAAGAGTGTTTGTTAGGGGGTCAGGTGACCTGTGAAGACCCATTTTCCAGAATTGGCCCTTCTAATTAGTTGTTTGACCTTGAGAAGTTACTCTCTAAAAGCATCATTTTCTTCATCCATTAGTGGAGAGGTTTAGACTAGTTTAGCGAGCAAAGATTCTCAAGCTGGAAGGGAACATAGCTTTGCAGATGTTCATAGGCTGTGTTCCAGACCAAAACAGAATGATCTACTGTTAAATAGTGTTTGGAACTTGATGGGCTAGACAAAATTAAATGGATAATTTGTTTTTCCAGAATTAAAAGTCTTTGCTACGTGAATGTGAACTTTCAATATCTAAGAAGACAATGTGATGTGCCTTATTTCCTAAATTTATTTGACCATGGAGCACTTTTATTCTCAGCATTGTAATCCACAATCCAGTATGGGAAATGCTGGAAAAGACCTCAGAAAAAGTCCCTCCAGATCTTGGAATTTGATGATCTCTGAGTCTAGGATGAGTGGGCTGATGGTAGACGACTTGGAAAAACCAGGCACAGAAGCTTGTAGTCTGTGTGGGAGGCTGCTTCTTAAGGAGGAGTGGCAAGGGAGTGTCATAGTCAGGGAGATGTAAACAGTGAGGGAGATTAGTCCTCTTCTTTTCCTGTTCCCCTTTCCTGCCTGGTGTCAGCCTTTTCACTGATTGTTAGCAACCCACCATGAGGTGAATATTGGTGAATGATTCTCATTAATAGCTCTTTCAGTGTGATAGAATAATTTAGATCAGCCCAGTTCTGATGCCACTAAGCTGCCCTTCAGCTAGTATGTTTTATCTTCTCTTGGTACCTTCTAGTTTCACGTATTGCCGCTTTTTAGCTACCTGTAAGAAGAGGTTGGATGAGAAAGAAGGTTGACGTTGATGTTAAAACAAAGGTTTCAGATTATCCAACTTTTGCTTGCTATGTATGAAGTGGTAGTTCAAAAAGGGTTAGAACCTCTCTTCTGCAGTTACACAGCCAGGAACAGCTGTGGTGCTGTGTTTTTGTTGCATTTTTCACTTTCTGTTTTGGAAAGTTTGGCTGTGGGACTGCATAGTAAATGGGTCAGTTCCAGCATTTGACTTATGAAAGTGTGCATAGCTGAAAGTTTTAGGATCTGAGGAGTTCCTAAGTGATGAGAAAATTTGGAGAAAAGAAAGGGTGTGAATAGTGTGTGTGGCTATGAATTCAAGTATTTAACTGTATTACTGAGTTTCTGTATTTTACTCTACAAAGCAGAGAGCATCACTTGAGGACGATATGTGAGATGAAGTTGAAGGTTGTGGTATGATGATTCCATGTGATTTATATTAGCTGTGGAGATTAACTCATTCAGAGTTTTTCAGGGGGAAGTAGACAGGATATAAGAGAATCAGTAAATTTAAAAAATGAATTGTGAAGTTAGTGATTAGGCCCTTGATACTGAGCATAGTGTTCTCTAGTTATCATTGTTGAAAAAGGGTTAAAAAAAAAAAAGCAAACCAGTAAACATGATTCCAAGAGTGTTGATGCTGATAAAGAGATTCTGAGACACTTCTATATCACAATTCTGTACACTCTCAAAAATAAATGGTGATTGTTTAGTTTGAGAGAATATTAGAATTAGAAATAAGGTCCCCAAATGGAGATAACAGTAGTGGAAGCTAGCTGCTGAGGAATAATTTGGATCTCAAGAGCTATAAGATTTGGAAACCTTTGGACAAGAAGATCTACAACACTTCTTGATGGGGAGGGGGTCTGTGTGTATGCAATTGCATGGGTGCAGAGGGTAAACAATGGTGGGTTAGTGTCTTTACATTTTATTTTATTTTATTCCTGTTCTGTATGGGAGTCATAGTATACTAATTGTAGTCTAACTTTGTTAAAGTGCTTCATGCTATATTTTCTCTTTAAGAAGCAACATGTTTTTCGGGGTTAGGATCTACCGAAACTGTGGTAGATTTAGGATAAAGAACCTGGTAATGAGATAGCAACTATTCATTTGCTAAAATTTGGGGGAAAAAATTCAGGTAGATTTGAAAACTCAGATCACTGAAGTTTGGAAGAGTAGTATAGTGATGAATTTGGTAAAACCCAAGACAGGAGAGGATCCAAACCAATTTGGGAACATTGTTAGCTGGGGCAGGACTGTTTTCATATAATCTACACCTGTTCTATTAATGGAGTTTTTTTTTTTTTTTCCTCTAGAAGGGGAGGACATAGAACTTAAGGGTGGTGAGACCCTAAGCATGTATTAATTCTTCCAAATCTGAGCTATGTTCATCCTTCATTTCTTCTAACAAACTTGCAGGGTAAGGGTAGTTTCTACCTCTGTATGTCTTGGTGTGCAGTCAGTATATGTTGCAGGGTCTCAAAGGATAGGTCCTCTTTATACTAGTAACTCAGGAGAGAAGGTATGGATTTTCCATAATCTGACTGCCCCTGTTTGCTTAGGAAGGGACTAGGCAAGTGCAGGCTTCTATATCTCAGTTCTGTTCAGGTCACTGATTCCATCCATAGCAAGAGGACCTGGATGTGAACTGCAGCTGCCTTTGAAGGTGTTTATTTCACACATTAGTGTATGTTGCAGTCTAATCTTAGGATCTGTTTAGATTCTCCACCTACCTGGTGCCTGCCCCCTTCCTTCTCTCCTTATTCCTTCCTTTCCTCCCTCCCTCCCTCTCTCTCTTCCTTTATTGTGGTAGAGCTATCAAAATTATGAATGAAGTTAATAAAAGGTAATGAATATATTTAGGAAGTTGTGGATGAAATGTGGAAACTTGAAAATTTGACACTTTCATCACTTTAATTTTGACATTGTTTGAAGGACTTTAATGTTAGCTCTGTGAGGGTGAATTACTTGTCACAGTTTTCTGAACTGTTAGAGCTCACCTTTCTGACATTCTCAGTTCATGTCTGAACCCTAGTTATGGTTTGCTGGAACAAACTTTACAAATTACCGACTACATACAAATATTTTTTAAGACTTTACTTTGATTTTGGCTTACTACTATATCTCATGGTGCCATACCTCCTTGGTACCTTCAGAGCCCTGGAAAACGCATGTGTAGTAAAATAGAGTTATAAGAAGAGAAAGAAAAAAGTTTACCGTTTATAAGTAATACAAAATGGCTAATGCAGTTTGAGATTCATTTTTGGCTAAAAGTCTTCAAATTTTAAGTACAGTGTGGTTGCTACTATTAGAAGAACACCCTGCAAAGACAGTTTGTGACTCTTGGTTATATGGGTGAAATGTGATACTGAGACTGAGTTTAAGTCATTGCCAGCATCAAGTTGTAATGATACTTGAGGGATATTGTCTTCCTTTTTGTTGTTGCCATACCTACCCTCCACAAAACCAACCCCATTTTAAGTTTTTTTTTTTTTTGAGACAGAGTCTTGCTCTGTTGCCTGGGCTAGAGTGCCGTGGTGTCAGGCTAGCTCACAGCAACCTCAAACTCCTGGGCTCAAGCGATCCTTCTGCCTCAGCCTCCCTAGTAGCTGGGACTATGGGCATGCGCCACCAAGCCTGACTAGTTTTTTTCTATGTATTTTCAGTTGTCCAGCTAATTTCTTTCTATTTTTAGTAGAAACGGGGTCTCACTCTTGCTCAGGCTGATCTTGAACTCCTGACTTTGAGCGATCCTCCTGCCTTGGCCTCCCAGAGTGTTAGGATTACAGGCGTTAGCCACCACGCCCAGCCCCATTTTAAGTTTTTGTTAAGTTTCTGATGGCAGTGATATATTAGAATTTAAAAAGAGTTATTAAGAGATTCTAGTCCAGTATTGCATTATCCTCAATTGTACTGAAGTAGACTTCTTTTTTTCTTCTAGGTTTTTTGGGTCAAATTATGCTTGTTGCCTAAAGGTTGTTGATCAAATGTTCAGTGCATAGTTTTCCATAGTTAAAAACTTTACAAGCGAGATAAAAAAGAGAGAGAATGAAGATGTAGATTAACACACTAATTGAACATTAAATTATTACCTGTTTTCCAGCCGTATGATAGGAATTCCAGTGACTTTATTCATTCTCTGTACACCTTCAGGTGGCAAAAGTAATGAAGGTCCTGGATTGTAAGAAATGATCTTATATAATTGAAGTGAAATTTTACTTTCCCTGGAGCAAAAAGGAAAATAGGCATTTGGTATTGTGTGTTGCTGCATACTGCAAAGTTGGCTTCCTCATTTGTTATGGTGGTTACTTTGATTACTTCAAAATTAAAGTTTTGAGACTGATGTGCAGAGCTAAATCTTTAGGAGATATCCTAAAGTTAGTACCTAAACATTTTCAGATACACCTTTTGATCAATTTCTCTCCAGCCTTTGCTGGCCTGGTGTGCTTTCTAAGCCATCAGAGGCACAGATATTATCTTTAGTGATGTAGCTTTACCTCTTATTTTGCAAATGAAAACACAACCCGGAGAGGTTAATTGACCTGCTCAAGATCACACTGGGGGATAGAGGCTCTCACTGTTACCCAGAGAAGACTGTCCGCTTCTCTTAAATTAGTACTGAGGAGTCCCAAGGATTGGGAACCTTGGAAGGAGGTTTTTTAAAAAACAAAAATAATACTACAAATGTGAATGAACACTCATGATTTTGAAGCTTCACATTTTTCCTAAAGTGTTCTGCTTTAGTCAACATCAAGAATATTTTTAAAGCATTCTTATTTCCTCACATTCTCTCCCAGTGTATTGACCTGAAATTCATTGGCCTTTCTTTGTAAGTACATTTTTTTTTTAAATGCACCCTTCTCCCCCATAAGGGCATAAAAGAAAAAATAAACATTAGAGTGATGATATGAGAGTTTCTCAATCTTGAATGTCCAGTGGAAAGATAAAATAATTGTTTGGATGTAAGATGACCTTAATGTGGCCCACTTTAAATTTTAATGCAATTTTTTTGGGTAAAATATTTTCTTCAGCTTAGCTAGCAATCCAGGGAAACTCAGAGCAATTTAATAACATCATAGTAGTAGAACATATGAAACAAGTGAACTTTGGAGTATGGTTGAGTTGAAGACTCAACCAAACTTTGCTTCTAAAGAAAGACTCAAAATATTAAATCCACATGACGTGTTGGCTAAGGCATCTTGCCTGTTAATTGCTGAACCAGAAAATTTATAACAACTGTTTGTCATGTGTATATATTTATAGCCATTCTTATAATAAAAAGAAGTTTTCATGGGATTGTAATAACATGTCAAGATGGATGTAATTAAAACAGAAGCAGATTGACACTCTGAATTAAATGCAAACCATAAACCAGGATACCTGAGCATTGTGCCTTACATATTTGCTGCAGGGGGCAGTCAGCCAAATATGCAAATAAAAAGACATTGATGAATTTCCCTGGGTGTGTATGTGGTTGCAGAGAACCCAACTATTGTATTAATCTTTTATCAAGCATTGTTTAGATTTGCAGCGGCAAAGGGATGTATTAATTTGGCAGACCAAATAGCTTAGGACCAGAAAGTAGAAAATAATAAGAGAAAGACATGATTGATATGCTGTCCTATAAATAACATATGTGACTGACAAAAGGGCTGAGTGATCTTGAGATCTGTGCTTGATGTCATTAATGGAGTTGTTAAACACCAGGATTTTTTGTTTGAACTTCAATCAGAGAGGCTCTGCCTCCCATTTAAAATTCAGGCCTATCTCTAGTTACACTCTGGACTGATATGTTGACAAAATTGGTGTAAATTGAATTTTTATAAATTGGATCAAATATACCAGGGGAATCTTGCTGTGAAAAGTGAGAGTCCTTTTTATCAAGTATAGTACTACTCCTCTCTGCAGGGAAGCTGGGATTTTGGTAGAGTGAGTCTCTTTAGATGGGCATTGCTTTCTCTGAGACACTTTTCTGCATGTGTTCCCTGTGCTCCTGGAAGAAAGTGACTGTGAGATTTGCATTTTCTGTTCAGGTTTTATACCTCACTTGGTTGGTGCTTCCAGGAATAATTGGTGGTGATTTGAATAAGCCCACATCATTCAGATTTCTGAGCTTTGTTTTCAAGTGCTTGCTAAGGAGGGCTCTTGGCTATGAATATGGAATATGATTTCCATATCTGTTCCATTGGGGAGTCCAGGCATGTCATAACCACTTCAGAATCATGATTGTACAGAGACACCCTAGCTATAATTTTTCTATATGACAGTTCAGTTTTAAAATTGTAAAGATGCCAAAAGCAAGACTGTATTGTTATTAGGGAAGTCAGTGACATCTGTTATATCTTGTTAACCAGGGGAGGAAAATGCTTTAATCAAAACATCTAATTATGCCTTCTGAACTGATGAAATATTCTTTGCTAAATTTTTGGAATTGGCTTTAATAGAAGAAGCTGGCCTCTGTAGGAACTGTGAAGTAAACTTACTTTTTTTATTTTGAAAATACTTCTCCCTAACCATGGTGACTTAAGGGTATTTTATCAAATTGCTTTTATATTGTGTGTCGAAAATAGATATTTTTAGAAGCTGTCCAAACCAGCATGAAGTTTTTGTTTTTGTCCTCCCTCTGACTGACTTAGTATATGAGGCCCCCAGAGGGAGTTTGTATTTCCAGATGTGAGCCTAGGAGGATATATGGTGGCAGAGAGTCACCTGGGGAGGGAGCAAATGATAATTGTAGGTGAGAGGCATGGGGGATAATTTAGCCTGTGTGCTGGGAGGTACGATTTCACACCTGAATGTTGAGACCTGCTGTGTTAGACAGTTGTGTTGTTTTAAAGTGTCTTATTAGTCTAATATAGAAATGGACCAGATTGTTCCAGGTTACATTCAGTTGAGGAAATTTAATTTTATATATTTATTTTTTGTGACAGAGTCTCGCTCTGTTGCCCCAGCTAGAGTGCAGTGGCATCATCATAGCTACTGCAGCCTCAAACTCCTGGACTCAAGCAATCCTCCTGCCTCAGCCCCTGGAGTAGCTGGGATTACAGGCTTGCACCACCATGCCCAGCTAATTTTTCTGTTTTTGGTAGAGACAGGGTCTCGCTCTTGCTCAGGGTATTTTCAAACTCCCAGCCTCAAGTGATCCTCCTACCTCAGCCTCCCAAAGTGCTGGGATTACAGGCGTGAGCTACTATGCCAGCTGGAATATGAATGTTTTTAAATATTAAAGTATAATGTGATTCCAGAAATGTTTCCTGTGTTTAAAAGTAGTTTTACATAATATCTGAAATTATCAAAAACTGTTTAAGTATATCTATATCACCTCTACCTCCCTTGGTCACTTTTTAAAAATTGTAAATTATTTTGGCAATGTGGCTTTCCACGTTCTACTTCAGTCATTCAAACTTCAAAACCTATTCAGTAAAGCCATCCTTTTATCTATATTTTAAACCCAGAATTAATTTTAACTGCAGCTATTTCCTGTTTCCAGAATCATGATGATGATATAATAATAGTAATGATAGTACATTATTGATAGTCTTAATGCTGGGATATGGATTAAGTCAGAGAAAAGCTTTATTTCTTAGCTTTGGGAGCATTTCATTTTTCTGAAATGGTTTTCCCATGGATTAAGATCTTGGGACCAGCCTAAAGGAGTTTTTGAAGGTATCGACCGTGATGCTGTGTGCTTCGTGTTTTCTTTGGGATCTGTTGGGAAGTTCAAATGCTATTAATTTTTTTTCTTGGTATGTTATATGCTCTGTAATGGCTTATTGTGTGTTCTCTCTTGGGAGTTATGACTGGAAACTTGGGGGAGAAAAAGAGTTTTCTCCCTAATTTCTTCTCTTCTCTTCTCTTCTCTTCTCTTCTCTTCTCTTCTCTTCTCTTCTCTTCTCTTCTCTTCTCTTCTCTTCTCTTCTCTTCTCTTCTCTTCTCTTCTCTTTTCTTTTCTTTTCTTTTCTTTTCTTTTCTTTTCTTTTCCTTTCCTTTCTTTCCCTCCCCTCCCCTCCCCTTTTTTCTTTTCGAAGAGTCTCCCTCTGTCACCCAGGCTGGAATGCTGTGGCTCAATCATAACTTACTGTAACCTTGAATTCTTGGGCTCAAGTGATCTTCCCGCCTCAGCCTCCTGAGTAGCTGAGACTATAGGCCTGTACCAGCAAACATGCCAAAATAATTTTTTTTTTTTAAGAGATGGGATCTTTCAGTGTTGCCCAGGCTGGTCTCGAACTCCTGGGCTCAAACAGTCCTCTGGCCTCTGCCTCCCAAAGTGCTGGGATTACCTAATTTGTAATGTATTGTTTTTTTACCCTCTATTCTCTGCCTAAATTTGGCCCCTGCATTCTTCCTACATATATCCTTCTGGGGATATTTGAGGCTCTCAGAATTGTTGCTTCCTTCACTCGGTAATTCATGCATAGTAGGTACTCAGTCAGTGCTTCTTTACAGTTGACCTATTTCCACAAGAACTCCATGAAAAGAAATTTTCAAAAGGGAACTGCTGTTTACTGAGTATTTGCTCTTAGGATTGTGCTAGCAATTTTGTGTTCGTTATCCCATAGAACTACCTCATGAAAAAAGGAATGATATCTCTGTTTTACAGTTGAAGAAAGTAAAGCTCAGAGAGGTTAGGTCAATTTGCCCATGATCAGCACAAGAGAGGCAGGAAATGCAGTTTCTGCCTGACTTGAAAGCTTGGGGACCTCATCCCTTTACACTCTTTTTTTTTTTTTTTTTTGAGACAGAGTCTCACTTTGTTGCCCGGGCTAGAGTGCCGTGGCGTTAGCCTGGCTCACAGCAACCTCAAACTCCTGGGCTCAAGTGCTCCTTCTGCCTCAGCCTCCCAAGTAGCTGGGACTATAGGCATGCGCCACCATGCCCGGCTAATTTTTTCTATATATATTTGGTTGGCCAATTAATTTCTTTCTATTATTAGTAGAGACGGGGTCTCGCTCTTGCTCAGGCTGGTTTCGAACTCCTGACCTTGAGCGATCAGCCAGCCTCGGCCTCCCAGAGTGCTAGGATTACAGGCGTGAGCCACCGCGCCCGGCTGCGATCAACTTTTAATACCTTTTTAAGTTTTCTACTATGATCGTGGTTTATTTTAATAATTAGGAAAAATAAAAATAAAAAATTACCTTTAAAAATTATGCCCTCAAATAGAGCCAAATATATCCACTGGGGTAAGTCTGAAAAACGTAGTGTCTGGAGAAGGAATAAAGCAGGATAGATCAGCATGGTACTGTTTGTAGAAAGCTTAAATGCTGTACATGGTGGGTGGAGTTTTATGCATGTGTGGGAGAAGGTTTGGGAGGGGTGACATCATGAACACGACCCAGGACACAGGACAGTGGTCCCCTCTGCTGAGATGGGCGAGGGACCCAGGATGAGTAGATAAGACCTTCCGCTGCGCCTGTGAGGTTTTCTTTCCTTAGCTGGGTGGTGGGTACGTGGGTATCCATTATGTTCTTTTTTTTGTACTTTGTGTTTGCCCAAAATATTCCACAATATTTTGTTTGTCCTTTCTGTGCTCTGACAACCCCTAAAAACCTTGGAAAGGACTCAGACTCTGATCATGATATGATGTGGCCTAGAATGAAAATAAAACCACTGGTTTTGGGGTTCAAGCCAAAGCTAAACGTAAATCACAGTTAATCACAACCTAGCTCAAAACCTAAATGCGAATCACACTGTGGCAGTGTGATACGGAGCGTTCTTCTCTCTCTCCGAGTCTCAGTTTCCTCATCTGTAGGATGGGGAGGTGTCGCCGAGGACCACATGATGTCATGGGTGTCCCTGACGCACGGTCGTTCTAGAAATGTGCCTTACAGGCTGCTCTGTGCGTCTCTTGGGATATTTTTGGAATGTATTAGACCAAGAAAAGGGAGGTCCTTGTCCCACCTGCCTTACGTTGGTCGAAAGCAGTGCTCGTCTTGTCTGAGACCGTCCGAATGACGTTGTCCCTTTTGCCTGTCCTTCTCCCCCAAACCGGGCAGATGCAGTGCCGGCGTCTCTGGTGCAACAACGCGGACGGAGCGCACAAAGGCTGCCGGACGCAGCACACGCCCTGGGCCGACGGGACCGAGTGCGAGCCGGGAAAGGCAAGTAATGCCCCGATCCGTCCTCCCGGCTTAGGGCAGAGATGCCCGGGGGTGGGCTGTACAGCCAGCCGCCGGGGGCGTCAAGAGCGTGCAACGATGCGGTCTGCATTGGCAGCACGGTGTCTTTTTGGGGAGGCGCGGCTCCCTGTCGCAGATTGTGAAACTTACATGGTAGCTTTCATGCTGACACCAGAGACGTGCCCGTCGTTAATTACTGCCTCAGTTCTAGGGCATCCTCTCAATGCAAGACTTTCTTTCATTGCAACATTTCCAGCATCCCCAAGTGCTGTTCAATTTATGAGCATCTTTAACGTGAGGTCGTGTTTCTTTTTCTTCTCTCCCTTTTCGGGGGTGGCGCAGGAAAGCTATTACTAAGTTGATGGAGCATCGTAGAATTTAAATATAGAAATACAGGAAACTTTGCTCATACCACGATGCCAGGCTTTCTGCAGCTGGCATTGTCTCCTTTAAGGAGCTGTGATGTCACCTGAAATAGATCCAAATCCAGATTCTCATGAGCCGGCTGTTATGGTTCCCACGTATTTGTTAATAATTAAACAAAACCTGCCGCTGTGTAGCCCAATGGTGAGAGTGTCCCACCTACCCAGGAGTATGATTAACTTAACCTTCTGTACCTGAAAACAGCAGTGGCATGACGGTGATGTCACCGTCATCACCGCTCCAAAGATAAATCCTGATTTTTTTTTTTTTAATCCATCTAGAAAATGGCATTCTGTAACTTACCAGTGATACAATCCCTGAACTGTATTTCGGAGTCTTTTGTTTTCCTTACATATTTTTTCTTTTCTTCTTTCTTCCATTGTCTACTATACTGACTTTTAATAATTTATTTCTCGACTTATTTCCTTTTTCTCCACTTTACTGTTTAGACTCAATAATAGTACCCAGAATGTTTCTGTGGAAGGTCTGAGAACAATGAGGAGCCTTGCCTAAGATCACTCACATCCTTGGGGGCAGCCCCTGCCCACCCTGGCTTCTTCTTTTGCTTTGTCTGAGGGGGCAGCAGGGTCTTCTGGAGTGGCTGTAACTCAGACTCGCTGAGCTCCTTCAGTTTTCGGTGGTCAAACAGGAGGTCTAGTGGTTTCTCCACTCATCTCTCAGGGTGGTTGGTTATAAAGTGAAATGAGCCAGAGAGCATGAAAGTTACTTGAAAAATGTAAAGTCCAGGCCGGTTGCGGTGGCTCACGCCTGCAATCCTAGCACTCTGGGAGGCCAAGGCGGGAGGATCGCTTGAGGTTAGGAGTTCAAGACCAGCCTGAGCAACAGTGAGACCCCCCGTCTCTACTAAAAACAGAAAAAATTAGCCAGGCGTGGTGGTGCATGCTTTGTAGTCCCAGCTACTCAGGAGGCTGAGGCAGGAGGATCGCTTGAGCCCAGGAGCTTGAGGTTGCTGTGAGCTAGGCTGACGCCACGACACTCTAGCCTGGGGTGACACAGTGAGACTCTGTCATCAAAGAAAACACCAAAAATGTAAAGTCCAATACAAAAATAAAAAATTGTCATGAAGGTGATTTTGTATTTGACTTAAATTAATGATAAACTCAACTTACGTTCTAACTTCCCGATGGCTGGGATCTCAGCAATTGAGAGTCCATCTTTCCCCAAGAATAACCTAAGAAAAATTACTTATGCACGTAGGCACAGTAGCTTCTAGAACTTTCATTGGCTTAAAAAGAAATATCTCTCTTTGGCTGAAGAGTGAATCTTGCACGTTTTGCGGGGCATTTGACTTAGTGTGTTGGTGGCCAGAGGATCGTAGTTTTGTGTGGGAATGTGGTTCTCAAGGTTCCGTGTCAGCCATTAAAAATTAGATGTGGCACTCACTCTTCCAAAATCAAGATGTGGCCTCAGAGTCCCTCTAAACACAGTGAGCCAGACACCTGCTACCAGGTGATGGGAGATGGCAGGAAACAGGACACCTGTTGGACAACTTGGTCGGTTGGCTTGGGTCAGAGCCAGCCAGTGGTATCCCTGAAATTGAATCTGTTCGATCTCAGCAAACTCACCGGTATCGTGTTGTGGTTCTTAGTCAGTCTCCCGTACCCACCCACTGTGTCTATTTCTGACACATGTCATTGCCGGGAAAGCCACAACCAAGAAGCATGCTCAATAATGGGATGAAGTGACTTGTGTTTAGGAAAACTGTCCTGAATGGGCCACCAAGCTCCATGGAGTGCTGTGGTTTCCCAGCCAACTCGGGAGCGCAGAAAAACTTGCAGGATGTCTTGTGTGTCTTTTCCCTAATCTTCTGTTTTTGCAACAGAAGCAGAAGAGAAGGGATTACGGGATAGTCTGACATCTTCTGAGGGATGGAGGACTTCGGGGAGCTTTCGGCAGACCCTTTCCCCGTGTGCTTGTGTTCAGCAAGAACGAGAGGCTTCAGGGCATTTCCAAAGGGCAGGCTCAGGACCCTTTTAGAGAAGCAATCGAGCAGAGAAAATGATAGGTACGTTTTTAGTAGTTTGAGAAAAGTGGCCGTGTCTAGCAGCTTTTATTAAAGAGATATAAATACCCTGAAGAGTATTTATGCATTTTACAAATGCCCAAGAAGGTGGATATGTTGGCTTAGAAATTCTTTTGTGTTTTTTCCCCTTGTTTTGTTTTCGTAGAATTAGCGATATATGCCTTTTCTCTATATGCTAGCAAATGCTGATTCCCTTTGCTGCTGGGTTAATCTTTCTTTCTTTCTTTCTTTCTTTCTTTCTCTCTCTCTCTCTCTGTCTCTCTCTCTGTCTCTCTCTCTCTTTCTTTCTTTCTTTTTCTTTTTTCTTTCTTTTCTTTTTTCTTTCTTTTTCTTTCTTTCTGCCCTACTCCCTCAGCAGTGAGTAATCTGTCTCGGGCTGCTGACGCGGTGTTATTTTGATGAATGACTCACTAATGCCTCTTTATTTCCTCCATTCTCTTGTTAAGTCCGTTAACATTTTCATTTTAACCTTGTCTGCGGGTCTGAGGTATGAAACTCTTTTGTTTCAAGTTTTCTTGGACAAAATTGACCTTCCCACTACCCCTTCCAAGCTCTTAAAAAGATGCGTTCAAGCAAAATATTATTTAAATGGTTTTTGGACACTTTTTAAGAAAAACTGACTGTACTTTGGCCCCAGTTTCACCAGCCACTTAATGTTTTGTTATGATGTCATGGCTGTTTCCGTGTGTGATTGTCGTGTGTCAAATCTGCCTGGTGAAATAGATCGTCTTGGTGGGTGTTTCCCAAATAGCCACATTTCCAGCCTCTGTCACTGCAGACATTTTCCCTGTTCTTCTGTGGCTCTTCTCTTTTGAATACCTGTCCGTGGTCATACCGTTAAGAAATATTTAATTTGCAAACAAGTTTTTAATGAGAAGTTTTCTTGTAAAAAGCCACCATGAGAGGCCGGGTGCGGTGGCTCATGCCTGTAATCCCAGCACTCTGGGAGGCCGAGGCGGGAGGATCGCTCGAGGTCAGGAGCTGGAAACCAGCCTGAGCAAGAGCAAGACCCCCGTCTCTACTAAAAATAGAAAGAAATTAGTTGGCCAACTAAAAATATATAGAAAAAATTAGCAGGGCTTGGTGACGCATGCCTGTAGTCCCAGCTACTCGGGAGGCTGAGGCAGGAGGATTGCTTGAGCCCAGGAGTTTGAGGTTGCTGTGAGCTAGGCTGATGCCACAGCATTCTAGCCTGGGCGACAGTGTGAGACTCTGTCTCAAAAAAAAAAAAAAACCCACCATGAGGACGTTTGAGCGCAGTGCCGAATGTCAGCACTCCGATGAAGCTACCTCCTTGTTTTGTTCTGGGCTTTGTGGTGATGCTTAGTGAGAATAGTGGTCACTTCGGAGTTTGCTCTTGGATGGAGGTAAAGTCTGCAGAATAGAGAGAGACCAAGAGGCTGAAGTCTGAAGTGTCAAGAGGGTAAAAAAACGTATCTCCAGGAAACTTCTCATTATTAAAATCCATGAATAGTCATAGTTTTCTCCTCACTTTGTAGAATTTATACAATGTGTACCTGGCAGCAAGATATGAGTGCTACATTTGGGCATAAACTATGATCACAATTGTATATTAGTTAGGAATTTCATTTGGATCCAATCCAATTGTTATAGTATAAACAAGTTGGTTCTTTTTCTGACTCAAAAAGCACCAGTACAAGAACTAGGCAGGTTATGGAGCTTTTTGGCAGCTCTCTGTAAAGTCATCACAGGCCCCAGGCTTCTAGTTTCTTTCTGCTCCTCTATCCTATACAAATGGCTTTCATCCTCAGGCTTACAAAATGGCTGTTGTAGCTCCAGCCATGGAATCTGAATTCCCAGAAGAATGGAGCCAAAGGGCAAGGAACAGAAGGTTAAAAAGACCTTCGCAGGAATCCCACCTACTAAGGATTCGCTGAATTCTGTTGATATCTCTTGAACCCCCTCTATTTGTAGGGGAACTTTGAAAAATATAGGTTCTGTTACCAGGGATGAAGGGGAGAATGGATACTGAGCGAGCAACCTGGAGTCTCAGCCTCAGCTAAGCATCTCATTAATCTTACATTTGGTGAACATTTCAGTCTTTCTGCGTCAGAAATTGTCACCAATATTCTGAAATAAAAACGGTTAGAAAAAGAAATAAGAAATTGTCCCCATTTGTCACAATTGAGAGGCAGTTGTGTCCCAGGGACTGTTTGGTCTGCGTTTCCGTCTCTTCCATGCCCCGTGCTGATGTTTGGCATTAACCCCTCTGGTTCTTCATTTTCTTTTCTATAGAAATGGAAGTAATAATAGTACCTGCATTATAGTGTTATTTGACGATAAAGGCTTAGAACAGTGCCTGGCAAATATTGAGTGTAGTGTGAATGTTTGCCATGCTCATGGCCACTGTTCTTTAAGTTGGGTCCCCAAGCTGTCTGCTGAGTGCTTTTAACATACATACTTTGTCTCATGTCGCAATCAAGACAACCTTGGCAGGTAGGTCCCCGTCTTTCAGACTTCAGTGACTCCCCCAAGGTTGCAGAGTTAGTCTGTGGAAGAGCCACCGCTCACAGCCGGACCTGTTTGCCAATTGAGCTTTTGCTCCTCTGTACCTGCTCCGGCCCCTCTGGTGGCCACCAGCCCCGTGTGGGGCTACTGAGCGTTTGAAACGTCACACTGAACTGCCATGTGCTTCAGTGTAAAATACGCTCCAGGTTTTGATGACTTAATACAAAAGAAAAAGACTGTAAAAAAAAAAACTCATTGATAATTTTATATTGACTACATGTAGAATCATCACGTTTTAGATACAGTGGCCTAAATAAACTCTGATTGATTTCAGGGTTTTTAAAAATTTTTTTACTCTTTTGTGTGATTTCTAGAAATTCCTAAATTGTATCTGTGGCTCGTGTTCCGTTTCTATTGCTGAGTGATGCTCCAGGCCGCGCTGCCTCTCTGTGCGTTTATTTTTATATGCATCTGTTCCAAAAACCGTTCGCAGAAGGCCACTGCAGAGTGACTCACAGAGAGTGGTGTGACCGCTGCGGGCCCGGCCCGCGTCTCTGGAGTCCTGAGCGGCCCAGGGTTCAGATGCAGGAGCTTTTAAGCCTGAGCCCAACAGCCCAGGGAAAAGGACGGGTCCCCAGATACTGTAAGGGGACAATTGCCAGGGAGGTGGCGGGCAGACCAGAGAAAGCTCGGTCGCACTGTTTAAATAATTGCTCCCCAAGCCTTTTGCAGGGGTGAGGCCGGCTGTCCCTGCTGAGAACTTCACCTGCCTCTTGTTTTTCCCACTGTCCCTGCGCACTGCCTCGCCGGCCACTCCCCTCCGCCCTGGTGTCCCCCCTGGGGATAAATCACGACAGCCGCCACCAGCTCCGCTTCAGAGATCTGAGCGAGCCGCGGGGCATCACCCTCCTGCGGCCGCTGCCACCACGGTCCCTTTGTCCAGGGCTCGGTGACCCCGGCTTTGTGTCAGGGTTTCACGCCCCAACAATGGCAGAGGGTTGGAAGAGGCTTCTCCACTGCCTTGTCCTGCTGAGGAGTTTTATTTTGTTTACTGTTTTTTTTTTTGTTTTTTTTTTTTAACATCATGGCCTTCTTCCTGCTCCAGGCCGGAGGATCTGAAACCATTAGCAACAAAAAAGTGATAAAAAGTTTAGGATTCTTCTGTGATGTGTCCATTTTGCTTAAGTTTCATCCTGACTGTTTTCTCCAAAGTGAGTTTATAGGAATATAGGAATCATGTAATTAGCTTTTTTTTTTTTCCTCTCCTGTATAATTAAAATTGGGTTTTCAAATCCGTGGGGGGTGATGAAACCTCTTACACCACTTGGGTACCTGGTGACATCTCCTGGCCTCGCTAATGGCGATGCGCTATGCAAATCCTATAACTCAGTCTGGCCCGGGCTGGACCCAACCTGCCCATTTCCACCCCTGGCCTCTCCCAGTGGACTGATTGAGCAGTTTGAAGGTGGCCTCTGAGTCACTGTGTCAGCCTGGAGCAAGTCACTCACCGGCCAGTTTTATTCGAGCGAGGTGTCAGCGAAGACCCAGCCTGAGATCGATATGCACAAAATCAAAATCCCCTACGGTTTCTGTTATTTGCGCAGATGATGAATTTTGCAGCTTTTCAAAGCAGCACTTGGGGAAACAGTGAAAGTGTCGTGTGTGCGGAAGGAGGAGGGTCCAACTGTGACCCGCAGTGCCAAGCTCTCCCTCACTGTTCCCCTTATCAAATACAGCACTGCAAGTTTGGGTTTTGTGTTCCCAAAGAGATGGAGGTCCCCGTGACTGACGGGTCCTGGGGAAGTTGGAGTCCCTTCGGAACCTGCTCACGCACCTGCGGAGGAGGCATCAAGACGGCCATACGCGAGTGCAACAGGCCAGAGTAAGTTCTAGAACACATCGCCGTCACTGCTAGGGGGGAGGGGAGGGAGGCATCCCTAAAGGGAGTAATGTAGCTGGAGGCTGATGGAGAAGAGCATGTTCCAAGTTAGAGAGCGGGTGGACTTCCAGGGCTGCCTGGATCCAACGTACCCAACTCTTTAGTCCCACCCGCTTCCCCTCTGTATTATTTTCTCCCAGGCTCCTGGGTCATCAGACGTGTTGCTCCCAGGTGCTGGCTTTGCGTGGCTTGTTCTGTTTCCCGATTTTGATACTCAGGCAATCTCCCTGCCCACCCACCCCGCCGACTTGAGACAGAGTGCACTGATAGAGTGGACAGATACATTTTCACAAGGAAACAACCAAATGCAACGTTTTCATCCAGATTGTAGAAAAATGCACCCTTCCTAGCTGGCTACTGAAATACTGCAAAGGGCTCACAGAGGCCAAGGGACCTGGGACCCCAAGTTGGGAAAGGCTTTTTGGATCAGTCTAGTTGTATTACAGGTAGGACACCCAGACACCCGAGGTCCCCAGCCCACACCCTGACGCTTTGCAGATTGGGAGTCTCCTGCTTTTCAGGGTAATTCTCGTTATGTGACCCTGGCAACCTCTACCAGCCTAACCTCATTCGGACTTACGTGTTTCAGTAAAGTTGATGGATTTTTTTTTCCCCAGCATTTATCATAACTGACATGTGTTAGTTGGGGAGGAGGCTGTTTATATGTAGATAATAAATCACCATCTTCATT
Organism: Lepilemur ruficaudatus; assembly: GCA_963574885.1. NCBI lineage: Eukaryota > Metazoa > Chordata > Mammalia > Primates > Lepilemuridae > Lepilemur > Lepilemur ruficaudatus. Next base: position 117,098 of record CAUYRT010070696.1, read on the forward strand.
ATGGGGAATGACATCCAATTTTACGTGGATCTAAGATGCATAAAATGTAAAAGGAATAAAAAATAGCACACAAGTAAAAGTAAGTAACAGCTTTTATGGTTCTGTCTTAGATTTGCTGTTGGACCCACATGGGCTAGGGAACCTAAGAAGTCTTTACAGAACAGGGATAGTTTTTTGATTTATAAACTAATAACCATCTTTAAGACCCCAGCTCCTTTGGGATTATGTACAATGATTTTGCCGAGCAGTACTAATTTATTTTTCATTTATTTATTTTTGAGACAGAATCTCACTCTGTCGCCTGGGCTAGAGTGCTGTGGTGTCAGCCTAGCTCACAGCAACCTCACACTCCTGGGCTCCAGCAATCCTCCTCCCTCAGCCTCCCGAGAAGCTAGGACTACAGGCATGTGCCACCATACACGGCTAATATTTTCTATATACATATATATATATATATTTTTGAGACAGAGTCTCACTGTGCTGCCTGGGCTAGAGTGCCGTGGCGTCAGCCTAGCTCACAGCAACCTCAGACTCCTGGGCTCAAGTGATCCTTCTGCCTCAGCCTCCCAAGTAGCTGGGACT
>CAUYRT010070697.1:0-14135 GCA_963574885.1 Lepilemur ruficaudatus
GCATGGTGGTGCATGCCTGTAGTCCCAGCTACTTGGGAGGCTGAGGCAGAAGGATCGCTTGAGCCCAGGAGTTTGAGGTTGCTGTGAGCTAGGCTGACGCCACGGCACTCTAGCCCGGGCAGAAGAGTGAGACTCTGTCACAAAACAAAACAAAAAATACATGTTTTTTAACCTTACTAATATGGTATCAGTGCCATTAGTGAGTATACTGGCTTGTCACAAGCCTTATGTAGTACGGAAGACACAGCGTTTTCTAAGTGAAGCCTGCTTGGTTATCACAGCCAGGGGGCCGACAAACCAGCTTAGCAAATGTACATTGACGATGCTGACATAATGGCATACGAAGTCATAAAGAGGGAACTATTTCATCCCTGAATTCCCCAGTGTGCTTTTCTAAAATGTTTTTGTATGCAACTGACTCAAAGTTATGTCACTTAAACCCTTCTTGAGGCTTTTTGTGGCAAAGACTGAATATCAGGAAGAAAGAGTTTTCCCTTGGAATTTTGCAACGAAAATTTGGGTCTACCCCTGACACAAGGAAAAATGATAGCTTGCATTTATCCTGCAGCTGGACTAGCTGAGCTTGGAATGTGTTTTTCTTGGGAACCAATCTCAAAATCTTTGTCCTTTAGAGAATCATCAAGATGAAAAAAATGAAAAGACATTTTTAATATCAACTGGAAGAATCCAGAAACGGATTTTTGTTACAAATGTTGAAAGGAGCAACAAGGTTGGTATTTGAACCTTTGTATTTCAGATTAAATGTCTTCAGAGCTTCAACTCTATATTCCAAACAAAGTAAGCTGAACTACAAATTAGCCTTTTTTGAAAAGTTTGAAAATGTTAGCCTCATCCCAAAGGAGGGCAATAGTTTCTAAATTTAACTAAGTGAATATTTCTTTGGCCACCCACAAACTTTTGCATGGAACTGAAGGAATTTGAACAAATTTGGTGTTGGCATTTAGATATTCCCCAAGATAGGCAAATAAATGTGGCGCTTGTTCTCCGCGCCCTCTTCATTGCCTGGATGGTCTGATGCAGTCCCTCTGCAACCTACCAGAGACTCTAAAACTTACAGCAGCCACATCAGTGCTTTGTCCCTGATGGAAAACAGCCTGTCTCATGGCAAGAGCAACGTCATCTTGAAGCTGAACTGCCGTGATAACCCATGTTTGACTCCTGCATTACCAAGGTGTTCTAGTAGCATAGATAACCTCTCACAAAGAAACAATGCCTGTTGCAAGGTAACCCCTCATAAAGATTCTTACTGAACCTCCTGAGGAGTCATGAGTTTCACAAGGAAGTCTGAGATATGACCAGCTGCCGATGTCTTTACCCTAAAAGCTTGCTATGTAAAGGATATTTTCTGGAGGGCAGGTGTGAGGAACCGAGGGCCCCTGAGGCTTCTGTTTGTAAGTCCCTATTTAACGTTTCTTTCTGAGAAACTGGATTTGTTACTCTCTTTCTTCGGTCCTCAGCTCTCTTGGCCTTTGGAGGTAGGTTTGCACATACCTGCCCATTGCAGAAAAGTCCTTTTTCTCTTCTTCCCTTGCTACGTTCAGGCTCTCGTCCCCTCCTACCTCAGAGACGGCATTCTACCACTACCCAGACGTTGCCAGTGTAATAGTAATAAGAGACCAATAGCCAAAGGTTGCTTAACAGATACTAAAGTACAGCTAGATAGGAGGAATAAGTTCTGGTGTTCCATAGCAGTGTAGGGTGACCATAATTAACAATAATTTATTGTATATTTTCAAATAGCTAGAAGAGTGGATTTGGATGTCTCCAACACAAAGAAATGATAAATGTTTGAGGTGATGGGCATACTGATTACCCTGATTTGATCATTACGCATTGTATATATGTATTGAAATAACACATTGTACCCCATAAATATGTACAATTATATGTAGATTAAAAATAATAATAAAAGGGCTGGATGCAATGGCTCATGCCTACAATCCCAGCACTTTGAGAGGCTGAGGCAGGAGGATCACTTGAGCCCAAAAGTTTGAGGTTGCAGTGAGCTATGATGATGCCACGGCTCTCTATCCAAGGCAACAGAGCAAGAGCTTGTCCCTACCCCCCACCAAAAAAATAACGATAAAAGGAAAAAAAGTGATTAGACTATGGGGGCTCCTCCCTCATTAATGGGATTAAGGCCCTTATAAGAGAGGCCACCCCGAGTTCCGTAGCTTGCTCTTCTGTTCTCTCTCTGGTCCATTTGCCTTCTGTGAGAATGTAGTAAGACGCCTCCACCAGATGCTAGAGCCTTGATCTTGGACTTTTCAGCCTCAAGAACTGTGAGGAAATCAATTTCTGTTCTTTATAAATCAGCCAAAGCTTCGTGTGGTGGTGTACCTCTGCAGTCCCGCTACTCGAGAAGCTGAGGCAGGAGGATCACTTGAGCCCAGGAGTTTCAGGCTGCAGTGAACTATGATCGTGCCTGTGAGTAGCCACTGCACTCCGGCGTGGGCAACATAGTGAGACCCTGTCTCCTAAAAGTAAATAAATAAATGACCCAGTCCCTGGTATTCTTTACAGCAGCACAAAACAGACTAGGACAATGATCTCTCCATTGACCATTCTTGCCTGCTTCTTCCACCTCCTCTGCTTGGCTGGATTTTCCTACCAGCCTTTTACACATGCTTAATCCTCAGTGCTCCTTTGCATATTTCTCTATTTATCCTCTTACCCCTCACTGTCGAACTCTCAAAGGGAATCATCTTTGTGTCTTTTTCTTCCTACCTTCATCAAAGCCCCTCTTTTTTTTGCCACGTCATAGCAACTCAAAATCAGAACTTTCTATAATATAAAAACCTACAGTCAGTCCCCTTAAAACAGAAGACACTTACTTTGCATTTGCAGTACGAATTGTGGCACATTTGGCACCAAACATGCAATCCACACAACATGCTTTGGCTGACAAATCTGTGCTGAGCGCCCCCTTGGTCCAGCGGCTTGCTCTGATGCTTTCTCGTGCCGTATTCTCCACCTGCATATTAGGCTCTGGGTTTTTTTTTGTTTTTTTTTTTTAATAAAATCAGGTCAGGTACAGTGGCTCCCAGCCTCCAAGAGGTCAAGGTGGGAGGATCACTTGAGGCCAGGAGTTCAAGACCAGCCTGAGCAAGAGCAAGACACTGTCTCTACAAAAATAGAAAAAAATTAGCCAGGTGTGGTGGCACGCACATGTAATCCCGGCTACTTAGGAGGCTGAGGCAGGAGAATGATTTGAGCCCAGGAGTTTGAGGTTGCTGTGAGCTATAATGACACTACTGCACTCTAGTCCAGACAACAGAGCGAGACTCTGTCTCAAAAAGAATAAAAGATAAAAATAAGTAAATAAAATAAAAACATTTTCTATGTTTTTCCCATTCTGAGATTCTGATATGTGTCCTTCTCACCTCCCTAGTTGAGAATCACTGATCTCAAGGTAGTAAATGTTTAGGGAAATAGTATTCCCTCTTTCCCCTCAATAGACTGTGGACCCAGCCTTTGCACCAGCGGCAACGACATCCCCAGGAAGTATAGATGATCAGAATGCAAACACAGCCTTGCAATTAGGGCTTCTCAATGCCTGGTGACCTTTTCTCTCACAGTGGAAATGTCATTGTCATGTTTCCCTTTTAATTTGTGACTAAGAATGAATGTCATCACCCACAATCTTTCTCTTCTGATTACCAGCCACTATATAAATAACACAGCTACATGTAATTGAATTTCCAAAGACTTTGGACTTATTTAAAGGGAGGCGATTCTTTATTTAAGGAATAGTGGAGATAACACCTGGAGAGGTAATGTCTTTTGCGTGACCAAGGCACTTCCACCACAAGTATCTTCCGATTGAAAAGAATTTGAAGATAACTCCTGGTAAACTCTGGAGATTATTGGCCACTCTTTTGTTACATAGAACTTTAGTGTATGCTGTGGTCACAAAGTCAATAAGACAAGGCTCCTGTGCCCTAGTTAGTGGGAGAAAGATAACTAAGCAGGCATTTATTAAGCATTATAAGAGAGGAGTTTAGAAAACACTAGAAGAGGCCAGACGTGGTGGCTTACCCCTGTAATCCCAGCATGTTGGAAGGCTGAGGTGGGAGGATTGCTTGAGGCCGGGAGTTCAAGGCCAGCCTGAGCAACATAGCGAGATCCCGTCTCTAAAAAGGAAAATAGAAAAAGTAGCTGGGTGTGGTGGTGCGCACCTCCCAGCTACTTGGGAGGCTGAGGCAGGAGGATCATTTGAGCCCAAGAGTTAGAAGTTGCAGTGAGCTATGGCTGATGCCACTGCACTTTAGCCATATGACAGAGTGAGACCCTATCTCAAAAAACAAAAAAACAAAAGCAAAAAACTACAAGAGGTGCACAATGGAAGGGGAAGGAGCCAGAGTGAAGTCTGGACAGGGTCTTGAATGAGATCTTAGTCAGAAGAGTCTAGGTGATGCTGTGGTAACAGAGAAATGTGAAAATCCACAGCTTACCCTGGAGGAAAGTTCATTTTTTTGGATTGGGTGACAGCCCCCTACCTTGTAGCTGTACCATCTAAAACACACAGCCTAGCTCACAGCAACCTCAAACTCCTGGGCTCAAGTGATCCTTCTACCTCAGCCTCCTGAGTAGCTGGGACTATAGGCATGTGTCACCACACCTGGCTAATTTTTTCTATTTTTAGTAGAGACAGGGTTTTGCTCTTGCTCAGGCTAGTCTGGAACTCCTGACCTCAAGCAATCCTCCCACCTTGGCCTCCCAGATTGCTAGGATTATAGACGTGAGCACTGCGCCTGGCCACAATGGTTCTTAAATATCCCAGTTTTTAAATACCATGTCTGAGAAGTGGTACATGTCACCTCTGCTTGTGGTCCACTGGCCAGAATTACATGGCCCTAGCCTAATTGCTAGGGAGGCTGGGGAAGGTGGGGGAACCAGGTATTTGGTGACCACTCTGAATAGGTGAAAAATTGGAATTCACCTGGAAGAGAAGTGGGGGAAGGAAACAGAATATGCCGAGGAAGAGGAATAAGGGCGTCGGGAGGTTTGGGGGCAGCAGTGAATAGCTGCTAGACAGGAGGCAAGAGAGGGACTGGGCCTCAAAGTGGGTGAGGACTGCCAACGCAATGCCAGGCTCAGGAATTAGGATCTAACCTCCTGGAACTGTGGGACCACTACCACACAGTGATGTAGCTTTCGTCTGGGCCCTTCCCCGCCCCATTCCTGACACGAAGCCCCCACAGACCAGCAAGACTCATTTTGAGCCACCCCTCACCTCCAGCCCCTGGTGCTGTCTCTGAGAACTGTCGCAGCAGGGTGGTTGAAAGCAGGGAGTCTGGGCTTTGGCTGCTCAAGTCTGAATGCTGCTTCTGCTGCTTACCAGTGAGGCTTTGGCTGAGTTACTTTCTTTCTCAGTAATTTTGTTTCCTCATCTGTAAGATCAGAATAATATTAATAGTAGCTACTATTGGGTGGTTGTACAGATTAAATGAGTAAGGTGCTAAGAAAAGTACCTGGCATAGAGAAAGTGCTACGTAACTTTTAGTGGTTTTCCTTATTTCAGCATTTGCCATCTTCTTTCCTCCAGAGCCTCGTTTTCTGTACAGCCTGTGAGATCAAATGTGCAACTGATAACTCTGTCCTCTGTTAATAAAATTTTAGGCCAGAACTTCAGCAGCTGTGGGGTAAGCTTAGAAGACCTCTCCCATCTTCCTGAAACTCTAGCATAGATAAAGCTCCTCGTGGCATGATGAACTAAACTGGAATTAATGTTATCAGATAAAATAGAGGATGCTCAGGTAAATTTGCATTTCAGATAAATAATGAATAATATTTTAGTATCAGTATATTCCATGCAATATTTGTTGCAAATAGTTACAATATTGTATGGAATATAAGGATACTAAACCATTGTTGGTTGGTTATCTGAAATTCAAATTTAACTGGGCATTCTGGATTTTTATTTGGTAAAGCTGGCACTAGTCAAGGAGAGGTTTCCAATATTTTAGAAAGGGTTGCCACCCCCAGCAGTAGAGATGAGTGGGTGCTGAGCGTCAACCTGACGTTTCCAGGTGCACGGTTATCAAAGGCACTCAGCTCTTTCTGGGGTGTATGTTCCCAAACAAAGCAGAACCCTGGTAGTGGCCAGAAGGCCACAGGTATTGTGGAAATGTGGGGCTGCTGGTGTGGCCGGGAGAGCTGTGTGTGCACTGACTGTCCCTCAGGAGCCCTTTCCCAAGGCCAGAGCCTTCCATGCATGTGGCCTGGAAGCCCACCTGGGCTTCTAGGGTCACAGCTAGTCCCACCTGGGCAGTTGCAGGAGGGGAGAGGAGTCCTTCTGGGCACTGTGTCTGTCTGAACGTCTTGGTGGCCAGCAAATCTGTGGAGGGGCACAAAATGAGGCATGTTCCTCTCTGGGACCGTTCTGTCTTCACAAACTACCATAAAAGGCACAAGGGACCATCTCCCCAGTGCCAGTATCCAGGTTCAGCCCTCAATGTAGCAGAGCATGGCATGGTTCAGAGCACACTCGCAGGTCTGCCCCTACATTTGCAGAGCTTGGGGCAGGAGTAAATGAAACATACCGTGTATTGGAAAATACATCTTCATAAACACAAAACTGAAAAATACGTGAAAAGCTCTGACTTTTATGTGGCTAAAAGTTGGCAGACTATTAAAAATGACTGAATTTAATGATTGCACAAGTCTGCGCTTTCTGTTGAGAAGTCAGTGCTGTTTGGATGAGTAATAAAATAAAGACATCGTTTATAAAATATTATATGTGTATATTCCATAAAATTCATTTTTCTTGCCTTCATTTCTGCAAAAAAATTGTTGCTATGTTAAAGATTTTTACATAGTTTGTATTTTATTGGATGTAATCATCTAAAGCAGATGTTGGCAAGCTTTTCTATAAAGGACCAGATAGTAAAAATTTTAGATTTTTGTGAGCCATATGGTTTCTGTGAAAGCTACTCAATTCTGCCACTGTAACATGCAAACATTTATAGACAATATGTAAATGAATGAGTCGTGTGGCTACTTTCCAATAAAACTTTATTTACACACACAAAAAATCTGGTGGGCCAGATATGGTCTGTAGGATTAAAAATAAAATGTGGTTATTTCACAGGGTACAAAATTTGAAAACATTTTATCAAAATGAGTAAATTAAGATAAAATGAAATTTAATACATTTTCAATAAATTGTCTTCTAAAATATTCAAAATCCTATAAATTATGATTAATGAGTATAAACATTTTAAATCAAAACCATTTACATAAAGCTGACTTTAATTTTATAAATACTTACTTAAATCTTATTAAGTACCTTTATAAAAATAAAACTATTCACAAGTTTAGCCTTTAATATTTAGTTAGTTGCCAATGTGAAGAACTGGTATCATGCTTCATAAACGTATCTAGAGCTATGTAGTCACAGTTTAAGAGTAGTATGAGGCTGGGCACAGTGGCTCATGCCTGTAATCTCAGCACTTTTGGAGGCCAAGGCATGCTTGAGCCTAGGAGTTCTAGAATAGCTTGGGCAACACAGTGAGTCCCCATTTCCATAAAAAATAAAAAAATTAGCTGAGTGTGGTGGTACATGCCTATAGCCCTAGCTACTTAAGAGGCTGAGGCAGGAGGATCACTTGAGCCCAGGAATTCAAGGCTGCAGTGAGCTATGATTGTGCCACCGTACTTCAGCCTCAGCAGCAGAGCAAGATCCTGTCTCAAAAAAAAAAAAAAAGGAAAAAAAGAGTAATATAAATTGTTAATGTTGCAAAATGTTCCTCAGCTATCCTGAGCAATTGTTGCAAATACAGTGAAAACTGGTGAATCCCTCTGGAGCCACGAATTAGATAGAACATGAAGAAAAACGAGAACATCAGCACTACTAGGAAATAATACTTCATCATGCAAGAATCTGTTCCATTCTGTGCTATGTCAGAGGTGGGATTAATTCACTTAATAAATTAATTAACCTTACTTTTCTCTTTTTAAATGTACTTTCACTTCTCCGTCCTCCCTATACTTTAAGTATCTATTTTATGATGTTGGCAATGATCCAATGAGAAACTTTTTGGGCGTTTGGAAGCTGTCACCTTTTGTTTCAAAAATGTGGGGCAAGAGATGTGGAGTCAAGATGGGTCAGGATGGAGTTTGTCATGAGGGTGAACGTTCACAGTTGCAGGCTGTTTACGCCGATGCTAACGGGCTTCTGAATGACAGGGCACTCACGTGATTTTTGATAAATTAATTTTTTATGTTCATGACAAGTATTCATTTTCTTCTGTATAATTTTTCTTTATTAAAATGTTTCTTAATTCACTTGCATGGCTTCACAATCAGATGATGAACCAAAAAGTGCTATTGTGTGCATTAATAAGTTTCTTTTTAGAAATATGTTTGTAATATACAAGGGCCTCTAAAAAGCATAGTTCAGGGTGGGGTTCCTCTTGCCAGAGTTTAGGAGCATCCTGGCTTGGAGACCTTTCCTGGGACAAGGTCTTTGAGAGCATGGAGGCTCGGGGGTGAGCCCAACAAGATTTTCCCTTTTAGCTTCCTTTTAATTCCTGACTTTTTTCTCTGAGTGTCCATGGCAAATCACATACCTCTATCCCCTAGCAAATATCTTCACATGCAGTTGTTTCCGAGAAAAGCTCTTTTTTTCCTATCTTGTATTCTTTTGGGGGTCTCCATTTTCACCTGCTGAAAACCTTCTCATCCTTTAGGGTCTAGCATGAGAGCCTTCTCCTTAATGATGTCTCCCAGATCTTGGCAGCTGGAAGGATCTTTCTCTTTTCTGAGGCCCCATAGGCCTTTTGTTGAGCAATACAGGAAAGTTTCTAAAGAGCTAGATTGATCTAGAAGCCATAATCCTTACTATATCTTCTGGTGTTTCCAGGAACTGGTGGGATAGTGAGCTGGTAATTAATTAATGAGCTACAAACATCTGTACCCATTTTCTGTTTTGAAAGTGGCTAGTTGTAAGTTATTTCCCCAAGTGAAAAATTTAAGTGAAGCTTATTGCTTACCAAATAAGGTGAGAATTGTGAAACAAAAGGCTGCCAGAGAAGGGGCTGGGGCCAGAGAAAGTAGCCAGTGGCCCAGCCCAGGTTTGCTACGGCAGCCAAGAGGGAGGCCTGAAGTGCACTCCCCTCACCCGCCCCCCCCACCATCTGGCTTGTGTAAACTTTGTTGCAGGAACCACTGTAATCCAATCTCGATTGGCTCCTAAGAAAGCTGGGATTCTCACCAGGACTGGGGAAATACAGCGAAACTAACAATTCTAAACAGATGAGACCCTCATGTAGAAATAACAGCAAAAGTCATGAAACAATTGAGGAGCACCAGCGAAAGAGTCATCACACTCAACAAGTAAATGAACAACTTCCTGATGAAACAGAAGTTATCACAACTACAGAAATAGAAACCATTATATAAATAGAGGCTGAGTTCTTAGAAATTAAAAGCATGATTGCTGATATAAAAAATATTTCAACAGATGAATTGAAGAGCATCGCATGGATAAAGGTCGAACTTGTGAAGAGGAAGTTCACTAAATTGAGTTAGGGCAGTCTCCCTTATACAATACATATAGGCAAAGAAGGTAAAGAATATTAAGAAAAATACTAACAGTCATGGAAGCTAGAGGCAAATTTCTTTCTTTCTTTCTTGTTTCTTTCAGAGACGAGGTCTCACTCTGTCACCAAGGCTGGAGTACAGTGACATGGTCATAGCTCACTGCAGCCTCTAACTCCTGGCCAAAGCGATCCTCCTGCCTCAGCCTCTTGAAGTGCTAGGATTACAGGCATGAGCTACCTCGACAGGCCTAGACGCAAGTTTTTTAAAATTGCTTACCATAAGTTCTGGAAGGGACAAATAGGAAGAATTGAGGGAATGAGATAATCAAAGAATTAATAGAAAAAAAACATGTTTCTGCTGTAGAAAGGGTCAAGATTATAAATCGAAAGGGCCCAATGAGTGTTGGATGAGAATAATGAAACACTGTTATCTTCATGCAATTTCTGAATTTCTAGGATAAAGAGAAAATCCCAAAAGCTTGTTGGGGGTGGTGGTGATGGGGGACACATCACCTGGAAGAGAATGATAACCAAATTATTAATAGCACAGGATTCCCTATCATCTACAACACTGATGCCAGAAGACAAAATTCTGAGGGAAAATTATTTCGAACCCAGACTTCTAGATCCCATTAACATATCATATCATATATCATATGATATATCATATCATATCACATATCATATATTATTATTTTTTTAAAAATAGAGACAGGAGTACTGCACTATCACCCCGGCTGGAGTGCAGTGGTACAATCACAGCTCACTGCAGCCTCGAACTCCTGGGCTCAAGCGATCCTCTTGCCTCAGCCTCCCAATAGCTGGGACTACAGATGCACACCACCATGCCTGGCTAATTTTTCTTTTCTCTTTTTGTAGAGAGAGGGTCTCACTCTGCTACCCAGGCTGGTCTCGAACTCCTGGCCTCAGGTGATACTCCTGCCTCAGCGTCCCAAGTAGTTGGGATTACAGGCAAGTGCCACTGTGCCCCACCACTTAATTGTTTTGAATCCAGAATTCTATACTCAGTTAATCTATAATTAAATTATGAGAGCAAAATCAACCATGTATTTGGTCATGCAAAGATTCAGAAAATTTACTGCTGAGGAACCCTTTTTGAAAGAGCTACTCGAAGGTATCTCTTAGTGTATCTTCGAGAACACGGAGGAGGAGGTAGAGGAGAAGGGGAAAGCGGAAGACGTAGGGCACAAAAAACTGTGGGTAGCAAGGAAACCAACAGAGCCTGTAGCTAAGTCCTTTGCAAAATAATTGAGTAAAGTGTTTATATTTTGAAGATTGTACTATTTGCCAGGGTCAGTGATAGGGGTCTTCACTGTCAGCTGGTGTTTATCAGCGGAGGTCCAGCAGTCAGCCTCCACAGCTGTCGCGGCCTCCTCAGCAGTCTTACTGGTCAAGCTGTTTGCCCCGGCTGCCTGGCCTGCGTCTCCTCAGGGCTGTGGTGGCTGCCAGGCTCCTCGGGCTGATCCCGGGGCCGGAAACGGGCTGTCAGCAGGCTTCCTTTCAGGGTTTGTGGAACAAACCACCAACAGCTGAGCCTTTCTCAAGTGAGGCAGGTGACACTGTGTGCGTGTGTGACACAGAGTTTGGCTGACAGAGCCTCGCTCTCATTTGTTGTTGTCCCCACCACCCCAATCACCTGAGGTCAGGGGAAGGACAGGTGAATACTATGCCATCTGCTCCCTGTGCTTCCATTGGAGTGTCTCAAGTTGGCTCCCAAATCCAACCCAGATCTTCCTGCCGCCCCAGCTTCTGCGGTGGGACCCCAGGGCGTCCGCGTCCATTAGCATGTACTTCCAGTGTCAATGAAATGAGAGAGGGCGCTACTGTGAAAATAGGGAGTCTAGGGGACTTGCCTGCTGTGCCGAGCTGAACCTTCCCACCCATGCTTGTTTCGCTTTTCTGAGAATACTGGTGTGTTGGGTGGGATACGCGTCTCTGGGTCTAGCACAGTCAGATGCGGTAGCCAATAGTGCATTTGCTGCCCAAGGCCCCCAGACTAACTCTAGGAAGGGTGTTGGATGTGCGCGTGTCTTGGGGAGGGTGGGTGGGTTGGAGAAGGCAGAGTAATCCTACTGTTTCTCGAGTGGCAACAAAGTGTCTGAGAGTCATTGAGCTTCCAAAAATGAGAAGTCTGTCTTTGTTTGACTTAGAGATAGTCATCAGCAGGATATTTTTCCAGAGGGACGGGTGGCTGTGACCAGCCCTTACAAACCTGCTGGAGATGACAGCTCCATTCTGGGAGGGGCCACGTGGCTCCTCTCAAGGTGGTCTTGGGGTGTTCTAGATGTAGAGCCAGCTCAGGATGGATGAGTGTGTGGGTGGAGTGGACTGTTACAGAGGGACTGTTACTTTTATCTGTTTCAAACACACAAATTTCCTGCCAATATAATTCAAAAGCTTCAAATATTTAAATCATTGCTGTTAATGCAAACTTCAAGCAGTAAGTGCAACACGAGTGTATCAAACTCATTACAGTTAGATATTCAAGCCATTCCTGAAATTCCCACATATAAACAATTTCTTTATAATTTGCAAGCCTGCTGGTGGCCTTCCCAAAGCAAGCTCTGGGAAAAGCAGTAGTGGACATCATTTCTGTTCAGGAGCGTGGTAACCAAGCAATGGATTTTTCTAGGAGTGTCCCAGGATATTTGGTATCCTTCCCCCTGCCCCCTTCTCCTTCTGGCCTTATACTAAGATGGGCACCCACTGGACAAACCCCAAACTTTACAGAGGGAGCCGACACCGAGAAGGACAGCTTGGCTCCCCACAGCCCACTTAAGGCTGTCCTGGGATCCCCTCCACTTATGTTTTAGGGATTGGGGGACTGGGCTTTCCAAAGGGACCTTTCCTATAAATCTGATGTTTCCTATAAATCTGATCCTGGCAGGATCCAAAATTGATTTGGAAATTTATACCTAAATTTCTGTCCAGAAAGTATACAGCCATTTTTAACATAAGGAGAATGGTTTGCGTGACAAGGATGAAACCTGGCAGCCAACGAGAGCGGACTGGAATGCGCATGCGTGAACAAGGACGCCGTCACTCTAGTCAGTCATAGGGGGGTAGACTGTCGAGTGAGCATGTGTACTATGTGTCCATCGCATTCAAAATGACTAAGCCAGTGGAGCCACGTCTGCATCACATTTTGCGTTAAGCTTGAACATTCCTCTGCTGAAACTATTCAGATGACTCAAGGCTTTCAGAGATGATGCAGTGAATGCAGCGCAAATAAAAGTGTGGTACAAATGCTTCAAAGATGGTCGAGAATCTGTTGATAGTGATCCGTGTTCTGGAAGGCCTGCAACAAGCAGAACACGTGAGAATGTGTATGGGTTAGGTTAAGAGATGCTGGGAGAACTGTGTGAGGTCCCAAGGTGCCTACTTTGAAGGGGACTGAAGCATCATTGTCCTATGTACGATGTTTCTTGTATCTTCTTCAATAAATGTCTCTATTTTTCATATTACATGGCTGGATGCTTTCTGGACAGACCTTGTATATGTATATTTTTTAGAAGGCATTGTCTTGCTCTGCTACCCAGGCCGGAGTGCAGTGGCCAGATCATAGCTCACTGCAGCCTCAAACTTCTAGGCTTGAGCAATCCTCTCACCTCAGGCTCCCAAGCAGTTAGGACTATAGGTGTGTGCCACCACTCCCTGCTAATTTAAAAAAAATAAACTTTTTTGTAGAGATGAGGGTCTCACTATGTTTCTCAGTCTGGTCTCGAACTCCTGACCTCAAATGAACTTCCTGCCTCAGCCTTCCAAAGTGCTGGGATCACAGGCACAGGACACAGCACCTGGCCTGAAAATCCTATTATGTTAGTGCCTGTCTGATAAAATAAAAATTGGCATGTAAATTTTTTTTGTCTTTTTTTTCTTTACTATTTTAAGTATTAAGTTTATAGTTCAGTATTAGGTTCATTCACATTGTTGTGCAACCGTCACCACCATCCATCCACAGAACTTTTTTCATCTTGCAAAACTGAAACTCTATACCCATTAAATCCTAATTCCCATTCCCCTTTCCTCTCAGTCCCTGGCAATACCATTCTACTTTCTGTCTCTATGAGTTTGCCTACTCTAGGTACCCCATACAAGTGGAATCACACAGTCTCTGTCCTTTTGTGACTGGCTTCTTTCACTTAGCTTAACATCCTCAAGGTTCATCCATGTCGTAGCACGTGTCTTCCTTTTTGAGGCTGAATAATATTCCTTTGTATGGATATACCACATTTTGCTTATCTCTTTATCTGTCAATAAACACAGGGTTGCTTATACCTTTTGGCTATTGTGAATAATGCTGGTTATGAACATGGGTGAACAAATATCTTTTATGTCACTGAATATTTTGATGACGTAGCAAGATGCATTAAGATAGATCTGTAGGCCGGGTGTGGTGGCACACGCCTGTAATCCTAGCACTCTGGGAGGCTGAGGCAGGCGGACTGTTTGAGCTTGGGAATTCGAGACCAGCCTGAGCAAGAGCAAGACTCCGTCTCTACTAAAAAAAATAGAAAGAAATTAATTGGACAAAAAAAAAAAAAAAAA
>CAUYRT010070698.1:0-15447 GCA_963574885.1 Lepilemur ruficaudatus
CAACTAAAAATAGAAAAAATTAGCCAAGTGTGGTGGCACGTGCCTGTAGCCCCAGCTACTGGGAAGGCTGGGGCAGGAAGATCCCTTGAGCCCAGGAGTTTGAAGTTGCTGTGAACTAGGCTGATGCCACAGCACTCTAGCGTGGGCAACAGAATAAGACTCTGTCTCAAAAAAAAAAACAACAAAAAAAACCACTGGTGGAGGAAGAACTAAGAGCATCCATTGAAGTGAACCATTAGAAGAGAGTGGTGATTTGGAAGTCAAACAAAGAAGGGGTTTCAAAAAGTGGAAGTGGTCAACTGTCATGCTGCCAAGAGGTCTGATGAGATGAGGGCAGGGATTTAGCCCTGGCCTGCCTTGTTAGGAATGGCATTCCCTAGTGACCACAACAGACCTGGGTGGAGAAGCCTGAGGAGTGGCCTAGAAAAGTTGATTGTCATCCAAAGGAGACCAAGATGGCTAGATAATAGAAAAGAGAGTTTTATTGGCAATATCAGTTTGCAAAATGGGGAGAGAGCACCCCTGGCATGAACCACAAGTGCTTTCTCTGAAGAACAAAGAGAAGGTTAGAGACTTTATATTATAAAAAGAAGAAGAAAAAGAAGAAATGTTACATATTGCTCTTTGAGAAAGTTCATCAACACTAGTAAGGGTTTGGGGAACTAGCAAGCTCTGGTGAGTGAAGATGGTGGGCAAAATTAGCTTTAGAGTTATAGCAAGTTATCTCAGAAGCTACAGATAAAACTGGTTTCAGGTTACAACAAGCAGCTTCACCAGTCAGGCTTGCGGAGGATTACATTCTTGGAGCAATGTTTTGGACCCAGAGTGTTCCCCCAACCGCCCCCCCCCCAGTTTCTCAACTCTGCTTTAGTTAGGTATGACAAAAATTGACCCAATTCGTATGATCAACTTTCACATGACTGTGGAGAGCTTTTTGAGGAGTCTACCTCTGAAAGGTGAAGAAAGCAGTGAATACTGGGGGACATGGGGACAAGAAAAGCTTTTGTTGTTGTTCTGAGTGTATCTGTATACCAATGGGAATGATCCAGTTGTGATTAAGCTCAGTCTTTTGTTCATGAATGACATGAAGATTTCCTGAGGTGAAACAATAGAAAAGAGGATTCGGAAAGGATTTTAGGGTCTTACAGAGGATTATTGGGAAAGTTGAACTCATCATTTGGATTCACAAGTGAAACATCAAAAGAAGTTGAGCACACCACATTTGTAATTTTCCTCACTTAAAGTGTAGTACTTGAGTTTCTACTCAAGTATCCAGAACTAGAATAACTTCCCTACTCTGAAGGAACTGTGTGTTTGACTTCCAAATCACCACTGTCTTCTAATGGTTCACTTCAATCTAGCAAAATAGACAGATGTGTACACCCTTGCTGCACAAAGTACATTCCTCAGACTAGCAGCATTGGCTTTACCTAAGAGCTTGATAAAAATACCAAATGCCCTACCCAAGAACTACTGAATCAGAATTTGTTTTTTTTTTTTGAGACAGAGTCTCACTCTGTTGCCCGGGCTGTAGAGTGCCGTGGCATCAGCCTAGCTCACAGCAACCTCAAACTCCTGGGCTCAAGCGATCCTCCTGCCTCAGCCTCCCGATCATTTACTTTTTGAATTAGTTTTATCATTGATTCTCTGGGGTTCTTCAGGTATGATTTTATATCATCTGAGAATAGAAATACATTTATTTCTTCTTTACTAACTCTTAAGCCTCCCATTGATTTCTCTTGTCTAATTGCATTGGCTAATACAGCTAGTACAATGTGCAATAGTAGTTAAGATAGTGGCATTCTTGCCTGGTTCTTGATCTTAGTGGAAATGCTTCTAGTGTTTCTCGATTAAAATAAGATGCTGGCTTTAGGACTATATTTTATCGTGTTGAAAAAGTATCCCTCATTTCCTATTTCACTGAGTATTTTTATCATGAATGGTCATTCAATTTTGTTAAAGCTTTCTCAGCATTTACAGAGAAAATCCTATGATTTTCCCCTTAGGTTCCTTAACATGGTACATGCTTGTTATAAGATGAATTGTGTCCTGCAGAAGGAACCAACCCTGATGACACCTTTATTTCAAATTTCTAGCCTCCAGAGCTGTGAGACAATATATTTCTGTTGTTAAAGCCACCCGGTTTATGGTGCTTTGTTATAGCAGCTGTAGGAAACTAATGCAACGCCATCAGTGGATTTTCTGATATTAAACCAATCCTGCATTCCTGGAATAAACTCACCTTGGTTCTGACTGGTTTTTAATAATATCCATGATAGTAATAAAATATAAGCAATATTTCAGAGAAGGATGGAATTGAAGGCAATTCAAATGTCATTCTGTCCTCCATACCTCCCTTTTCCATGACATCTGCCCCAGAGTTCAGTGTGACCCTCCCATTTCCTGACCACTCAGGGCAGCACCATTAGCAACTACTCCTAGTTGGAAGTTCTGTGTGTCTGACCGGACTTCTCTCCCTGAAATTTTCACCCTTGCCCAAGCTAGCCAGGAACAGGAGGAACTAGATAACATGGTTATTTAATGTCCCACCTCAAGATACCAGGCATTAGGAGCCTTCACTTTGAGCTACTGCCCAGGCCAAGGGGCTTCCTTTAGGATTCTCAAGCAATAGCTTGGCAATTAGGTCTGCTGGGGGTTTTTTAAGCAAAATTATTATAATCGTAAGTTTCACCTGGGAACCCCTGTCACACACAGGAGTCACAGACAGGGGTTTTCTGGTCTGGTACAAAGGAGATCCTGTCTTCAGGGTCTGGAAGGGTGGGAGGTACAGAGTCCTGCAGAACCAAGAAGAGAGGGTGGATCAGTCAAAAGACTCCCTCATGGAGGGGAAAGGGCCATCCTTTGAGCAAACGAGTTCCCAGTCACAGGAGGATCCAAGCAGAGGTTGGGCAACCAGTCAAGGAGGCTGCAGAGTGGACTTTTCCTGGAGGAGATGGGGGAGAAGGAAGGAGAGGGCACAAGAGTGGAGTCAGACAGGGTAGGTTTGAATCCCAGTTCTGTCATTTATAATTGTGTGACCTGGGGCATCTCCCTGAGGCTCAGTGCTATCATCTGCAAAATGGGCTAATAAGGGCTCCTGCACAAGGTGGTTGTGAAAATTAAATGGGAAAAGCACCTACACATCAGGCCCTGTAATGGCACCATTAGATGACACAGTTCATAAAAACCAACCGGTAGGATCCCTGGGGGCAGAGCATCATCAAAGCCCCACCACCTCCCAGAGGGATGGGCAGACCTGGCTCTTCTGGGCTTGTCTTAACCCCTCCCTTCCCCCAAGAGCGGGGCCAATGCCTCTCCCCCACTGGCACCAGCTGGGTGCCCTGGACAGTGCACTGTTCCTCTAGGCCTCCTCCCTCACCTGGCAGAGAAGGTGGAAGCTGCCAGAGATGGATTCTGAGGTGGGCCCTCCAGTCCTAACATTCTAGGATGCCTGGGATTCTAACCAGCCATGCGTACATGTGTCCACTCCTAGGACCAGTGTCTTCACAAAGTGAGGCGGTTGGACTAAATGAAAATTACACCAGCTAACACATGCTGAGCTCTTACTCCAAGCAGGGGACCACTGTAAGGGCTCTGCATGGGTCGACCCATTTAATCCCACAACAGCCCCATGGTGAGGGTGCTACTATACTGGTTTTACAGGTGAGGAGATGGGGCACAGTGAGGGTGGGTCACTTGCCCAGGATCATACAGGTAATATGAGCCCAGGCAGAGTCCACAATTGCAACCACCATTCCACAGTCCTCTTGTGGCGCCAACACCGAGATACAGAAGGATCTGAGTTTCTGATCCTCTCCCCCTTTCCCCCTTCCCCCTCCATCACGTGGGCCAAGGCAGACATGCTTTCTCAGACACAACCCCAGCTCCACCTTGCCCAGCCCAGAGGCAATGCTGCCCAATGTCCTACATGATGGGGCCCTTATGGAGCCCCACGACTTGCCTGTACCCGATCATCATCACATGCTTCAGCTAGAAGCCCATTTTACAGACAAGGAAAATGAGGCTCTGAAAGCATAACGGACTTGCCCAGGTCACACTGCCAGTAATTGGTAGAGCAAGGACTGGAGCCCAGATCTGCTTGGTTCTACCAAGTGCTACTGTCTTCCTGAGAATGAGCCTGAGCCTCTGCCCTCAGGAGCTTCCGCCTCACGGGAGAAGCGGGGACCCCACCACTAACTCAGAGATGCAGCACGAGGGGGAGCCAGAGGGTGTGGGAATGCTGCTGAAGGGGGGCGGCATGCTGGTGTGTGGGGGATGGAAGAGCCCTTCTGACAGCAGCAGATCAGCACAAAGGAGGCTTGAGGTGGGGAGTACAGTAGAGCCCCTGAAATGAACGCAGTGGAATTGGGTTAGGGGAAATGGGGTGCAGTCTTGGAACTTTGTCCTGTGGGTGGCAGCTTGCAGCTGCGGATTTGAAAGTAAGTGTTCCTTGGCTGGATAGGAGGCTCTCGAGGGGGCTGGGGCTACACTTAGGGGAGAAACGTCTGGGCGGCCTGGGACAGAGGCTTTGAGGTACGGGGAGAGGCTAGAGAAGTCTGGGTGACTGAGAGGTTGATGGCATCAAGACTGGGAAACTGGAGGGGGAGGGGGAGCGGGCCTGAGTTTCTCCACCTGCAAAGTGGCTGACAAGAGCCTTGGAGAGCGAGCCAGCAGGCCCTGAGCCCCTGCTGCACCGCAGAACTGGCCATCCCTACGACTTCTCTATCGTATGCCCCACACTGCCCCATTTTACAGACGAAGAAACCGAGGCTCGGTGCCTTTCCAGGGCATCCTGGGAGCCAGTCACAGAGTCAAGTATGACCTGGGACCCAGGCCTCTCCTTCGGCAGCTGGGCTTCCCCTCCTCCGTCCAAACACCTGGCGATGGGCGTGAAGGCGGAGACGGGGAAAGGAGGCACGACCGCCTCATCCGGTCCTTTCCACTGCCACCGGCCGTGCCCCGGCGGGCTCATGGCACGAGACGCATGCCCGGGAAGCCAGCGGTCCCGCAGCCTCCGCCTCGGCCCGACGCCCTGCTGAGCAGCCGGCTCTCGCGTGCTGCCGACGGGGATGCTCCCCTACGGCGGGCGGGGCCCGGGTGGGACGCAAGGAGGGCCGAGGCTAGACCACACCGGGAAGCGCAAGCAGGGACCTCGCAGCCTCGCCCCGCCGCTTGCCGGCGCTCGCCCCGCATGCGCGCAGCCTAGTCCGCCGGGCCCGCGGAGGCCACGCCTCCGGCTCCGAATGGGCGGGGGCCGCGGGGCGGGGCCGGGCCGGCCGAACCCGGGGAATCCGAGCCCGAGCCCCCGCCCCAGGCCAGCCCCGGCTGGATCTCCCGCCCGAGCCCGAGGCCCGCGCAGAGTCCGCCCCGGCGCCCGCGCGGGGTCCCGCATCCCGGCAGCGCAGCTCGGCCGGCGGCGGCGCGGCAGGTAGGAGGCGCGGCGCGGAGGGAGGCGTGTGCGAGCGCGCGCGTTTGTGTGTGTGCTCCGCGGTGTGTGTGCGGGTGCAGCGCGGCCCGGTGCGCGCCCCGGGAGCTCGGATCTGTCCGGGGCTGTGCATTCCGGCCGGTCGTAGCGGTGGGGAAGGAGGTGAGCAGGCCTCGGGGGCGGGGGCTGCAAGGATCCGCCCGGGCCCCCGGGGCTCGTCCCCACCCCCATCCGCCAGCTGGGGGTCTTTTCCACCTCCCCCTGCTAGTTCCGGAGTCGTTTTCCTCGTGCTTAAGGGGTGGGTTGCGCCGAACACTCGGGGCTTGACTGTCCCTTCCCCTCCTCTCACAGTTCTCCTTTACTGTGCCCCCCAACCCTCCGCCCAATCATCGCTCAACCCCTTCTAGGTCCCCTACCCCAGGCTTAGGAGAGCTGGCAGGGCCGAGGCCCCAGCTGAGCCTGTTCGCCTTCTCAGCCCTGCTCCCCAGGTGAATGGGGTCCTTTCTCCTTGGCTGCAGGCGTGTGGGGGCGGGGGACCTGGGAGAGAAGGGATCTTCCTTTGCCTTCTGTGATCCCGCCCGCATTCCCTCCCCCATCCCTCAGGTTAGGGTGTCGGGAGACCGGCCTAGGGGACCCGAGGTGAAGTAGGACAGAAGATCACTAACAGGTGCCAGGTTCTCTCCTGGCTTCATTCTACGTGTTGGGATTCAGCCCCAGACCCCACACAGACAGGAGAGTGGGGCACGGAGAGGCGAGGTGAGCTGCCCTCTCACGGCTGCTGAGGCAGAATTTGACGTCCACCTGGCTCTCAAGCCAGAGTCTCTTCCTGCACCAGGCTGAAGGGAGAGGAGTGCTAATGGCAGCTATCCCTGGGATTCTAGGCAGGGAAGGATCTGGGCAGGCCACTTGGAAGAGATGGGTTTAATGGTGAGGCTCAGCCAAGCCTCTGAGTGTGAGGCCTCTTGGGGGAACCACTGTGTTCTGCCAGGATTGAGACCTCCAAGGTCCTTGGGCTGGTCCTTGCTCCTGTCCCCAGAGTCCTGGGGTGGGGGTGGGGGTGGGGAGGCCCTGCTGCCATCCCCTGCTGAGGAACTGGGCAGGGTAGGGTGGGCCCAGCTGCTGCTGCTGGGGGGGGAGGTTGCCCTGAGGAGCCTCTCTTCCGATAGACAGTGGGACTTATGGGTCACCAGATAAGCCCCCACCTAGGCACTAGGACCAAGGATTGATCCTTGCCTGGGGGTTGGGTCTCAAAGAAATCACCAAGCAGTGCATTGCAGGCCCAGGGCTCAGCATGGGTAAAGGCTTGGAGGTGTGAAAATGGGTGCTAGTCCAGGGGGTGGGGAATTAAGAGTGGGTCAGATGTGTGTCTGAGAGGGTTGTCTCGGCTGCTCTTGAGGCCTGTGAGGAGGAAGCCGTTGCTGGGAGAGCCCCTCCCCTCTGCTCTCTGCTCTCCCCAGCTGCCCACCCAGGGCTAGGCTTGGCAAGGGGGGAGGGGCCTGATAAGGGCGGCTGAGCAGGGGTGAGGTGGGTGGAAAGTGCCAGGGGCTACACTGGGCCCCAGCACTGGGGAAGGGGGGTGGGGTGCATCTCAGATGGGGACCAGCACTGGGGGTGGAGCAGGTCTGAGGGCAGTTGAGGAGGTGAGGGTTGGACAAGGTGGTTGTGCGATGCCTGTGGGCTTTTGGGAGTGACATCCAGGACACTGCTCCAGGCCAGTGCTGTCTCTGGCTGCTTCTGCCCCTGCCTTCCCTGTAGGCTTTCAGGACAGCCCGGAAGCTCTGGTCCCCAAATAGGAGCCCCCTGCAGCCCCAGGGGGCACAGGGAGGCCTCTCTCCACCACCTCTCCTGCCTACCTGCCTGACCTTGAGACAGGGAACTTTCCCTTTCTGTCTTGGTTTTCTGGAGTGTGGAATGGGTATAGATGCTGCCTAATCACAGGCACTGGGGGAGGGGGATGATTAAGTTAGATGGTGGCACTAAAAGCACTTTTCTAAGTCCATGGTGTTTGGTAGTCATTATTATTAATAGTAATTAATGATCAGCATCACTTAGTTCCTTCCCTGGGGAAGGAGGGCTGACTTAGAGAGAAGAAGGGTGGAAGGGAATGGGGTCCCTCTTGGCTTCAGTGGGCGAGGGGAACTGCTGACTCCCTCAATCCACTCATGGGAGCATCTCTGTCCACCTGACCAGATCCCCTGGAGAGAGGCAGGGGCTGGGCAGCCGAGGACACCCCATGGTGTGCCTTGGAAGGTGGTGTGGAAAGCCTGGCAGCGGGCCCTGGGCCCCCCAAGCTGTGCCGGGCAGGCTCTGCAGCCCCCTCCCAGGCAGCTCTGTCTGCCGCTGGGCTCCTCACTGCACCTCCTGCCCCATCTCTGCCCCTATCCATTCGGACATTGTGAGTGCCTTTGGAGCCCCTCCTGGCCACCCCTCAAGTCCCCCCAGCGACCTCCTCTGCCCCTTCATCTCTTAGCCTCCTTGCTCAGAACCTTGTTTCGCCTGCGTGGTCCCCCAGGCTTGGCCTTCCGACACCACCCTGACCTCTGCAGCCTCTTCTCTGGGTTGAGGGGGACACCCTGGGACTGGCATTAGGCAGAGCTGCCGGCTTCCTTTTGGCCCTGGGCCTTGCTTTTCCCTGCTCACCAAAGGCAAAGTGGGCCAAGTCCCTTTGGGGCTCAAAGCAGAATGTCTTAGGACGCCAGCCCCTTAGGCTTGGGCATGGAAGTCGTGGGATGGGTGTGTTTGCTGGCTTGTAATGCCCATTCTCATTGTTCAGACGTGTGTTTCTTGGGCCCCTGGCTCTCCCAGGCTAGAATAGGGGTGTGGATTGGCTGAGGCTGGGTGGCCTCCCCTTCTGAAGATCCTCAATCATTTCTGCCACAGTGGGACATATGGTCAGCTGTGGGAGAAGGGGCTGGTGGCCAGAGTAGACCAAAGCTCATCCACTGGTGCCCAGCTGACCTTCACTGTCCAGGTGTGCCCTCGGGGATAGTGGACAGAGGCTGAGAGCCTGTGGCCTGATCTGCCTGCCTTGCCCAGCCAGCCCCTTCCCAGGGCCCCCACTGCTGTGTCACCTCTCCTGCCAGTCTGGGTGAGGTGGGGCCCAAGTGATTTGTTACCAGTAACAATAATGGAGACACTGAAGTGTGGGTGACTTTGTTGTACGCTGGAACAGTTCAGGGTTTAATAACTTCACCCCCACTCCCTGGCTTCCCTGAGCAGGAGAGAGGGGTGGGCCCCATTACCCGCCACCCACTGTTCTTCAAGAACAGTATTTGTTTCCTATCACCGTTGTGTTTGTGTGTTTCCTATCACAAACTTGGTGGCCAGAAGCAACACAAATTCATTCTCTTATGGTTTTAGAGGTCAGAAGTGCAACATGAGTCTCAGGGGACTACAGTCCAGGCTGGGCCCTTCTGTGGGCTCTAGGGGACACTGTTCCTGGTCTCTCCCGGCTTCTGGTGGAGGCTGTGCCCTGTGACCGCGCCACCCCAGCCTTTACCTCCCTTGCCTCTCTGCCTTTTCCTCCTCCAAAGTCAAGTCTCTCTCTGCTTCCCTCTGATAAGGACACTTGTGATCACATTTAGGGCCCACCCGGATAATCCAGGATAATCTCCCCATCTCTCAAGATCCTTGATCATATCTGCCAAGTCCCTTGTGCCGTGTAAGGTAACATCCGTAGGTCCTAGGGGCTCCATCGTGGATATCTTGGGGGCCGTTATTCAGTTTACCACAGGGACCAACTGCAACGTCATTGCAGGCACCCAGGTGCCCACAGCTGGCCTCCCTGAGTCACAGCCCTGGTTACCCCATGAGGTCACTCTCCATGTCTGTCTCTCCTCTACCCTAGGAGCCTTGCTGATGGGGCCCAGGGCTCTGCACTTCTGGCCCCAGTGCCCAGCCTGAGCCCTTGGGACCCGGATGTCAGGGATATCTGGAAAAAGGGAATGTGGTGGGTGGCATGTCGCATGGGCTGCCCTAGTGACCAGAACCCATCCTGCATTTGGCTTTTCGGGGCAGAGTGCAGCTCATTCCAGATACTCATCAATAAACCCAGGCCCTGTGGGGTCATTTACTTCTTGCCATCACCCTATAACGGGTGGGGCCCCAGGGGCCCCTGTTGGCAGATGAGAACACCAAGCCTATTGAGGCCAAGTCCTGCCCGGAGCAGAGGTTTGCAGGGGTGAGGTGGGCAGGTTGGGCCAGTGGAGCATAGAAGACCCCCATTTCACAGACGAGTGATCTGAGGTGTGGAGAGGCTACTGCTTTGATGCTCTCTGGCCTCAGTCTCCCTGTCTGAGGATGGGCATGTGGATGGGACATCTCTTGCCCAGGCTGACACTCTGAGGCTCTGATTCACTCTCTGCCTGGGCATGGGGAGGCCTTGGCATTTGAGGCTGCCATGGCACAGCTCAGAGCAGTGCATGGGGCCTGCCAGTGCAGCCCGCACACCTCTTGCCCGGAGATGTGGGCTGCCTAGCAGGTCAGGATGCCATCCTGCCAGGCCAGGCCGTGTGGGGCCTGCTTCTCTCTCGGGCTTTTTCTACAGCCTGGTCTCCTCTGCCAGGCTGCCCTCCAGGGCACAGCCCCATCTGGCTCCTTGCTGCCCCCTGGGCCAGTCACAGAGCAGGTGAGGGTGAAGGTTGGGTGTGGCGGGAGGACGCACACTGAGCTAGTGAGCAGGTGTCTTTGCCTGAGGGTGATGGGCCAGGCAGAGCAGGATGTTGACATGGGACAGGTTCCTGCCTCTGCCCAGAACATCCTCTTCCCCATCTGAGCCTCTGTCCCCAGCTGTGCAATGGGAACAGCACAGCTCATTTCTGAGGGTGTGCAAGAGCTTGAGCTGAGGAGTGACACCTCAGTTTCCCAGTCTGAGAAATGGGCACCATCTCACTGATTTTCAAACATTGAGTCTTGGGGGCACATGGTACTAGGGGTACAGACCGCCGGTACTAGGGGTACAGACCACCCGTGCAGGAAGTGGGGAAAGAGGCTGTCCGAGTGACACATGCACCAGATGGGAAAGAGCAAGTGGTGCTCCTCTCCTTGCCGTCAGTGTGACAGCCTGCAGTCCAGAGAGGGCAGAGGCCTGCCTGGGGTCACACAGTGTAGTGAGGCAGAGGTGACTTAAGTGACTTGATCCAGTCTCATTCTGTCAGGTTGTCTTGCTGTGGGGGACACACATCTCCCACCTCATCCGGGTAAGAGAGAGGAAGCCCCTCTCGGGGATGCCCGGCCTCTCCTGCTGCTCTCAGCACCTTCTCCGCAGGGCCTGGCACTGGGCTGGGAGCCCTGAGGTTGGGGGGGCTACTGCCCTGGGTTGCCCAGGACTGAGGGGTTCCCCGGGATGTGGGTCTTTCAGTGCTGAAACCATGCTGAGCTGGTCACCTCAGGCTGAGCCTGCCCAGGGAAGCCCCTGTCTTTAGGAGGGTGGCCAGGCTCTCAGCTACCTCCTCCCTGCCCATGGCCCACAGGAACCCATGAGCTGAAACAGCCCTTTTGGAGGCTCCTTTCCTGCGCACACTGTGCTTACAAACATTTCCCAGCTCCCCCTGCTCCCGCCGCCCTGGGTCAGGGCCCAGCCCCACCATGAGGAACAGCTGTGGGGTCAGGCCTATGACTAAGTCAGGGCTGTGCAGAGCCAGGCCCAGAGGCCAGTTCTTTCCTTGTACACACTGTGGGGACATCAGAGCTCCAGGACCACTGTTCCCTGGACCAGCTAGAGACCCCGTGCCCTGCATGCGCCTGGCCCTGCCCTCCAGGCCCTCTGCATCTCTAGCAGGGAGCAACTTGGCGGGACTTATGTGTTAGGAAGATCACCCTGCAGCTGGGTGGAGGACGGATTGGACAGGGACAGAAGCGATAAGGGCAGGGAAGGGGAGGAGGAAGACAGGATTTCCCAGCCCTGGTGCCAGCTTGCCTGGCGTTAGCTGGGGTGACTCACTGGGCCGGGCTGCCTTGGCCTTGGTGCCAGAACCCAGGATCCCGGAACCCTGGGTGGCCCAGGAGCTGGAGCCTGCGCTGGGCCCAAGCCCACTGTCCTTCGAGGTGCACATTCTCCTCCATCCTGCCGTCCATTCCTTGGCACACTGGACGTGGAGAGCTGAGGCACACCCACGAGAGGACAGAGACACACTTTAAGCATCTTATTAGAATGGTGGCTGGTGGAGCAGATAGAAGATGGCAGTGGTGTGGGACAGCAGGGAAGAAATACATTAACAAAGACTAAAGCACAGATAACCTGTCAGTCACCAGACTGATGCACTGCCCTTCCAGGCCCCTCCTCTAGCACCTGGCCTCCCCAGCCCTGGCTCAGGCCAGGCACTCCCTGGCCTGGGTCACTGTGTCAGCTTCTGACCTTCAGTCTCATCCCTGGCTCTCCTGGGCCCCAGTATGAGCAGATGTCCCTCAGCCTGGCATCCCCAGCCCTGCAGAGCTAGTCCTGCCAACTCCTCTAGGCTCTACCCGCCTCCTGCTCTCCCCATTCCTTGCCCCTCCTCCACCCTGCCCTGCGCACCCCTCAGGCTCCATCTTGAAGAGCCACCACCATTCTCTCCACCCCATACCCGCCCTACAACCTTCCTCACTCCTGGGAGCACTGACCTTAGAGTATTTGTCACCCTGTGCCACTCATTGAGTGGCACTGCCTTGAGGGTCTGGCCGCCTCCTTGTCAGCCAAGTCAGGGCCAGCCCAGCATGGGTGTGGGCAAAGATGTGCAAGCTGGAATGGACTGAATCCCCGAACACTGAAGGTGCAGCTGTCCAGCCCTTCCCTGTTCATATGACAAAGGGCCGTGGAGAGGGGCGCTGTCATGCCTTGAGTGGGGGGTAATGGGAGATCGAGGAGGGGGGAGGGGGGCTTGGATTGCCAGGGTGTGGTGAGGTCACGTTGACTCCTTCAGCACATATTCTTGATACCCACTCTCCTAGGCCTGTGCCATGTCCCGGGCACCGCTGTGGGGTGTGGGGAAATGGGCATAGAGGAGAGGCTCCGGCAGGCATTCCTGCATTCCCCCTCGCAGCCCCTCCACTGGTTGGCTGCCAGGTAGAGTTGAGCCTCCCCCCCCACTCCCCGCCACAGCCCTAGGACCCGGCTCCTCTCCCCACACAGCACACCGGAGCCTGCCCGCGCAAGTGCTGTGGCCTGCGTCTGGCGTTTCGGCTCTAGTCTCGTCTTTTTCTGGTCCATTCTCCATGTGGCAGCCAGATGGAGCTCCCTGAGACAGTGGTGACCGAGTCCCTCCCCAGCTCAGCGCCCTTCCACAGCTCCCCATCACCTTAGGATGAAGCCAGCCCCCTGCGCCTGGCGTCTCAGGACCCAGGCTGGGATCTTCTGTGGTCTCCTCCACCATCCCAGCACCCCACCCCTCCGAGCCGGCTCATTTCCTTTCCCTGAGTGCCCTGCCCACACTCCTCAGGGCCAAGAATGTCTCCTAGCCGTGGTCTCAGGCTGGTGCCCCCTTCTCAGGTACAGAGGAAACCTTGGAGATGTGTACTTGGGGCACCAGGGCACCACCCAACTGTGGGACCTTCTCGTGGACTTGTGCACTCCAAGTGCCAAACCCACAAGTGTCCTGAGAGAGAGAGGAGGAAACAGGATCAGAGAGGTAGAGACTTGCAGGAGGTCACACGGCCTGTGTGTGGCAAGGCCAGGCCAGGGCTAGTGCTCTGACCGAGCCTGGGGTACCTTCCCGCTCTGCCTCCCCCGCTCCCAAGCTCATCCCACCTGGATACGTGGTGTCTAGCTGGACAGGGCCACAGCTGTGAAGGGCCCAGATCTGGGGGGACCTGTGCCACCAAATTCAGCCTGCCCTTCTTTCCAGGACCACTGTGCTGGCTTTTTGTGTTTACTGCTTATTGAAGTGTAAGTGATCTACAGAAAGGGGCATAAGTCATAGGCATACCGCTCAATGGATTTCCAGCAAGACCACAACCATGTACCACACCCACATCAGGAAATGGTTTTACTGGAGCCCAGGAAGCCCCCGCCCCTGCCAGTCACAACCCCCAAGGTAGCCAAGGTAGCCATCTATTCACTGTAGATGACTTATGCTTGCTTTTCTTTTTTTAATGAATTTTTAATTGATAAAATGTACATGTTTATCATATACAACATAATATTTTGAAATATGTGTACATTGTGCATATTGATCTAATTAACACATTCATTACCTCACATGCTTATCATTTTTTTGTGGTGAGAACACTCAAAATCTACTCTCAGCAATCTTCAAGGATATAAAACATTGGCATTAACTATAGTTACTATGTTGTGCAATAGATCTCTTGAACTTATTCTTCCTAAGTGAAATTTTGTATCTTTGACCAACATGTCCCCAAGCTCCTTCTGTACCTCTGTCAATGAGATGACATCTCATTGTGGTTTTGATTTTTTTTTCTTTTTGAGACAGAGTCTCTCCCTGGCTAGAGTGCAGTGGCATCATCATAGCTCACTGCAACCTCAAACTCCTGGGCTCCAGTGATTCTCCTGCATCAGCCTCACAAGTAGGTGGGACTACAGGTGGGTAGCCAGGACTACAGGTGTGCATCACCACACCCGGCTAATTTTTTCTATTTTTGGTAGAGGTGAAGTCTTGCTCTTGCTCAGGCTGGTCTTGAACTCCTGACCTCAAGCGATATATCCTTCTGCCTCAGCCTCCCAGAGTGTTAGGATTACAGGCGTGAGCCCCCGCGCCTGGCCCTTGATTTTCATTTTCCTGATGATTAGAGATGTAGAACATTTTTTCATATGCCTGTTGATTATTTTTAGTGTCTTCTTTTGAGAAATATCTATTCAGGTCCTTCATCCATTTTTTAACTGGGTTATTTGTTTTGTTGCTGTTAAGTTATTTGAGTTTGTTATATATTTTAGATATTAACCCCTTATCAGATACATGGTTTGCAAATATTTTCTCCCATTCTGTAGGTTGTCTCTTCACACTGTTAATTGTTTCCTCTGCTGTGCAGAAGCTTTTTAGTTCAATGTAGTCCCATTTGTCTATTTTCCCTTTTGTTGACTTTGCTTTTGGGGTCATATCAAAAAAATCACTGCCCAGACCAATGTCATAAAGCTTTTCATCTGTTTTCTTCTAGTAGTTTGATAGTTTCAGGTGTTAATGTTTAAGTCTTTAATCCACTTTGATTTGAATTTTGCATATGGTCTGACATAGGGTCTGCTATCATTCTTCTGTGTGTGGATATCTAGTTTTCCCAACATGCTTTATTGAAGAGATTGTCCTTTCCCCTCTGTGTGTTCTTGGCACCTTTGTCAAAAATCAATTGACTGTAAATGTGTGGATTTATTTCTGGGCTCTCTCTTCTGTTCCACTGGTCTATGTATCTGTTTTTATGCCAGTAAAACTATACTATAACTGTAGTATACTATACTATATAGTATAGTTTTGGTTAGTATAAATTTGTAGTATATTTTGAAGTCAGGTAGGGGGATGCCTCCAGCTTTGTTCTTTTTTTATTCAAGATTGCTTTTGGCTATACAGGGTCTTTTGATATTCCATGTGAACTTTAGGATTTTAAAAAATTTCTGTGAAAAGTATCATTGGAAATTTAATAGGGATTGCATTGAATCTGTAGATTGCTGTGGGTAGTATGGACATTTTGACAATATTACTTCTTCTGATCCATGTATGTGGGACATTTTTCCATTTGTGTCATCTTCAGTTTTGTCAGTGTTTTATAGTTTTCAGTGTGCAGATATTTCACCTCCTTGGTTAAATTTATTCCTAAGTATTTTATTTTTTGGTAGCTATTGTAAATGGGATTGTTCTCTTGATGTCTTTTTTTTGAGACAGAGTCTCACTCTGTTGCCCAAGCTAGTGCTGTGGCATCAGCCTAGCTCACAGCAACCTCAAACTCTTGGGCTCAAGCAATCCTTCTGCCTCAGCCTCCCAAGTAGCTGGGACTACAGGCATGCGCCACCATGCCCGGCTAATTTTTTCTATATATTTTTAGTTGGCCAATTAATTTCTTTCTATTTTTAGTAGAGACGGGTTCTCGCTCTTGCTCAG